>JAOYMZ010021350.1:0-18292 GCA_025802335.1 Pinguicula primuliflora
TGTATTACAATATTTAATTAATATCCAGTCCCATACAGAATGGTGTATACCAATATGCTGTATACGTAGCATCACCCATTATTGGTGTTTGATTTGTTTTTCTTCCTAGCAATCACTTTCTATAAAAGGAAAGAAACGAAAGGCAACCAACTCAAACTCAGCTTCGACTTAGCAATGGCGGTTAAGTTTGAATATCTCCACCTCCTCCTCCTCCTCCTCCCAATTTTATTCCAACTCCTTCCCACCTCCACCGTGGCCCGCCGCGGAGGCATTGCCGTCTACTGGGGACAAAACGGCAACGAAGCATCTCTCAACGAGACCTGCGCTACCGGAAGGTTCAAATACGTCAACGTGGCCTTCCTCTACATCTTCGGTCGTGGGCAAACCCCCGTCCTCAACCTCGCCGGACACTGCGACCCACCCTCCGGCTCCTGCCGCTTCCTCGGAGATCAGATCCGCGATTGTCAGCAACGCGGCGTCAAGGTACTACTCTCCATCGGTGGAGGCGTCGGAAATTACTCGCTCTCCTCGATACAGGACGCTATGAATCTATCCGTTTTCCTATGGAAAAATTACCTCGGCGGAAGCAACGGAGTCACCGCCACACCGCTCGGCGGTGCTCCACTCGACGGAATAGATCTGGATATCGAGCTCGGATCACCTCTCTACTACGACAATCTGGTGAGATATCTGAAGGAATACAACGAAAATCGGAGGAATCCGAGGAATCAGAGGATAGTATACATCTCCGGCGCGCCGCAGTGTCCGTTTCCCGACCGGCTATTGGGAGCAGCGCTGAATACGAGCCTTTTCGATTACGTTTGGATCCAATTCTACAACAATCCTCCGTGTCAGTATGCTGCGGGGAATCCGGATAATTTACTGAATTCGTGGAGACGGTGGACGACCTCGATCTATGCTGGGAAGATATTTCTCGGACTACCGGCTGCGCCGCAGGCTGCAGGAAGTGGATATATTCCGCCGGGTAATCTTACGTCACAGATTCTTCCGGTGATTCGGAAGTCGAGGAAGTACGGCGGTGTGATGCTGTGGTCCAAGTACTGGGATGAGCAAACGGGATATAGTACCGCCATTGTTCAAAGTGAAGAATTATAAGTTCAAAAATGATAAGTTTATGCAATTTTATATCGTCAAAACAATAATGAAAGATTCATTTTGTAATCATCAGTGTTAAAAACAGTTTCAGAATATGTCTCAAATTTTAATTTCGATAACACTCAAAAAATGTTGGGCATTTATAGGGTTAAGGACGACATAATTTATATCTATATTTTTAGGCTTTATTAAGTTTTTTGGCACCAAAATTATCCAAATTGAATTTCTTGACCAGGTTCTGAATGGTCTCTTTTTTTTGGGTAATTAAATGTTTCATTTTCAATACAGTTGAGCACTTTTTGCTTCGAGGCCCTTAATCCCAACCGGGCATTCCCAATCGAATTAGGGTTCAGCTCCTGCTATCCTGCTCATTCATCTACGCCTACATAATGATGGATTTGTGCACCAGTTCTCGAATGATGTGTAGCCATGAATCAATCCCCGGGTTTGAAGGATGTGCTAGGTTTGAATCTGCACCTGCTCAAGAATATCAACAACACGCCACAGTCGATCACCGAAGATTCTGTCATTCCTCCATTTCCAAATTTTCCAGAATACAACCTGGCAGATGGCACTCCAGAGCTTGGGATACCAGCCCGTCATCTGTAGGAAGGCTCCTTTCAACAGGTCGGTCGTGTTCAGCGTTGAAGGTATAGTACATGCTAACCAAGTTACAATCGAGTTCCATAACTGGACGGTCTCTTGACAATAGCGAAATAAATGATGAATTGTTTCAGGAGATTGGGAGCATAAAGGACAGCTCTGATCCACAATTTGCACCCCTCAAGCCGCAAGATTGTCCTTCGTAGGTATGTGATTTTGGAGCATTTTCCAAGTGAATCCAGTAATCTTCAAGGGCAATATTGCATTCCACGATAATGCAGCAGTAACATCAGCCAGACTCGTTTCCCATATGTGTTGCATCAGACTCTCATAAGCCTGTTTTGTGTTGTAGGAGCCATTACCTGAGCCCAGTCATACCCAGCCGTCATTCTCGTGTGTTGGTTCAGGAGCTGCTTCGAGTAATTGTAGGATCTGTGCAAACTCCGCTATTTCTGCGTCATTACATGGCGCTTCCCAGGTCCACATCCAAGTACTATCTCTACGTTTCATAGCAATTGTGATATATTTGTCCCCTGCAACCTGATATAGATTAGGGAACCTTCGGGACAACTCTGCGTTACCTAGCCATGTATCTGTCTAGAAGTACGTTGTAGCGCCATTACCAATCTGTCTGTATAATAGACTGCGAAACCAAGTGCTCGCCAAAATGTCTATGACCATTTTCCAGAATGTAGATGCCCTCGAATGGCTACTAGAATAATGCCTACTCCAGTCTGAATAGCCATAGAGTGAAATAATAACCTCCCTGCACAACGGATCCTCCTCTTTGATAATTCTATAGGCCCACTTAGCTAGCAATGCCGTATTGAATTGAGCTAGATTTTGGATACCGAGTCCTCCTTTTGCCATTGGATAGCATATTTTTTCCTAGGAAATCCATGAGATCCGCTTCCTTCCTTCCACTTTTTCACCCCATAGGAACTTACGCATCAAGTTTCTTAGTTTTATCAAAGCTCCCCTAGGTGCCTTGAATAAAGAGATATAGTAGCAAGGTATACTTGTCAACACCGTTTTAAGCAAAATAATTCACCCTCCAAATGATACGTAAGTCTTTTCCCATCCTTGTAGCCTCTGCTCCAGTAGATCAATAACTGGCTTCCAAGTACTAATTTTTCTAGGGCTTGCTCCCACATGAACTCCAAGATACTTAAATGGCAGTTAGTTTGCAATTTAATGAATCAACCATAGCTTCAGATTCAGCCATTCCAATGTTGATGGTAAATAACTTGCTCTTTTGGAAGTTGGCTCTCAGCCCTGAGCATGATTCAAATAATCTCAGAGTTCTCTTAATAGCTGCAATGTCATTCATGGAGCCATTACCAAATAAAATGGTATCATCAGTAAACTGCTGGTGTGTCACCAATGTATTCCCCGCACCTATCTTATATCCTTCCAAATGACCAAATTCTGTCATTTTCTCAATGAAATAGTTAAGTCCATCAGCTGTAATTGCAAATAAGAGTGGGGACAAGGAGCAACCCTGTCTCAATCCTCTTCCCAATTTAAATTCACTGCACGTACTTCCATTAACTGTAATAGACATACGTGCAGATTCAATACAACCTTTCATCCATCCAATCCAAACCTCATTGAATCTCATAGCCTTCATTAATCTCCACAAATAGCTCCAATGCACGCTATCAAAGGCCTTCTGAAAATCCACCCTGAACAAGGAACACTGCTTTCTTCTGACCTTGGCATCATGTAACACCTCATTGGCTAATAATATATTGTCTAGTATTTGCCTCCCATGAACAAATCCAATTTGGCTCTTGGATATCAACTTTGGTAACACAGTCCTCAGTCTAGCTGCCAATACTTTCGATAAGATTTTTTAGAGGCTACTGACCATAGATATAGGGCGGAAGTCCAAAATAGTTATAGGGCTCGATGCCTTCGGAGCCAAAGATTCTAGAGTAGCATTAATGCCTTTCACAAGACTTCCCGTTGTCCAGAATTCCTCTAGATATGCCATAACTTCAGATTTAAGCAAGGGCCAAAACTTTTTAATAAATTTGAAGTTATAACCATCCGGACCCGGACTTTTTGAACTAACACAACTTCTCACAGTCAACTCCACCTCTTCAATTGTGAATGGGTTTGTCAAAGCTAGATTGTCAGAACTATCCAGCCTTCTCAATAGGTTCCAAGTGACAGCCGGCTTTGGAATAGGCGTAGGCTGATAGTGCTTAGAAAACTCATTGTTTATGTGGCTCTTCACTTCTCCAACATCCATCTTCCATTCCCCACTTATCATCATACCATGTATAGTATTTCTTGCTCTGTTATTCTACAGACAAGCATGAAAATATTTCGTGCTTGCGTCCCCCTCCTTTAACCACTTGTTCCTAGATTTCTGGAAAATCAGTGCAGGCTGCCTCTTCGCATATGTTTTCAAATCCGCATAGGCTCCTTTTCTGTCAGCAATTTCCAGCGCGCTCAATCTGGTCGCTTCTAGCTTCAGGTCCAAAATTTTCATCTTGTCAGTTGCAACTTGTATTTGGGTAGCAAGATCCCCAAATATAGACCTATTCCACTCCTTTAAATGGCCTCGTAGTTGTTTCATGCGCTGGTGTATTATAAAACCCGGTGCTGAACCAGTGGCCGAGGTTTGGACCCATGCCTCCTTAACTAATTTCTCAAAGGATGAATGCGAGAACCATGCATTGATCTCTTTAAAGGGCTTAGGTCCCCAATCCGTAGTTTCATTCATCAATAGAATAGGCACATGATCAGAAAATTGTCTTTCAATGACCGTTTGAAATAAGGAGGGCCATTTATTGAACCAACTTTCAAAAATCAAGAATCGGTCCAATCTACTAGCACTTGGTCCCCCTGGTTGGTACCAAGTAAATTTTCTTAGCTGCAACGGGAGGTCCACCAACTCTGCTTCGTGAATGAAGCAATTAAAATCCTACATCTCACGAGGAAAGTACGCTGTAACTCCTTTCCTCTCCTAATCTGTTCTTATAGCATTATAATCTCCACATAAACACCAAAGGACATTCGTGTATTGCTGCATGTGTCGCAACAAAGCAATCCACAGCCATCTTTTTCCTGTAACCGAGCAAGGTGCATAGATATTTATGATCCACACTTCAGTTCTGTCTCTTCCCCATAGACCAGTAACTTCCGGAAAACCTTCCTCTTCCTTCTGAGATAACATGCTGAACGAATCAAGCTTCCATGCAGTAAGTAAACCCCCCTGAGAGTCCCGTGGCAGGTTTAGCTGCAAAACCAACTGTAGTTGTATTCCATAATCTGTCACAGACTTGTTTGTCAATTACAGCCATCTTAGTTTCCTGCAGGCAAATAAATTCTATGTTAAATCTTCCTATTGCATCATGAACCTCCTGCTTTTTGTTTGGTCCACCAAGTCATCGTATGTTCTGTGATAACAGTCGCATTTGACAACTGATGGATCAGCTTTATAACATCCAAGGATTTCAGGATCAACTTATCACAGTTCTCTATGTCTATAAGATGTTGGCAGTGCTCTTGAGTAACATGAATGCCCAACTGTTGGCCGCTGTCAAGAGTAATCTGCGCTTCTCTTCTCATCATATCATTATCAGCTTCCAATACATCAGGTGGCCCATCTGAGTTAAGGGTGTCAGGGATTGCTTTTTCCACTACTTCCGGGATGGCACATTCCACGGCTAATGGTAAGCGTGTGACACTACTATTTCTTCTCCTTTGATAATTTCGTATCTGTTTCATTCTTTCCAAATGCCGTGTTGACGGTTCTCTCTTGCTATTTTTTGCCAGATCATACGGGCCAGCATGCATCAGGCTAGTTTTGCAGCGTTGTTTCTTCCCAAGACGATGTGGCAATGTGACTGGAGTAATTCCTGGGTTGGCTGACGAGGCATCCAACATTTCGAACGGAATAGGTCATAGTTGTGCTCGTGCACTGGAAACTAAGTGTAACCGAATTATATTTTGAGATTGATTCAAGAAATTCTCTATCCCGTGTAATCCGCCACTGCTTCCATTAGTAGAGATTATCTCATTATTATCTAGAGATCTGGGCCCCATATTTTGCTCCGTAGAATCTGGTGTTTTGAATAGAACATTCAAATCAAAATCTTGAATAACAGAATCGGTTGGGGGTGATAGGGTGCATTTAGCGGTCAACGGGTGATTTGAATTTCCATCTTGTTGCAACCGTCCATAATATTCTCCCGTGATTTGCAGCCGTTCCAAATTTGAGTTTGAACATTCATTGATTGCTACCGGCGGGTCCACACGAACTTCCGATGAGTTTTCCAGCAGCTCTGGTTGAACTTTTGAGACATCCATCTTTGAGCCCTCTTCCTCCTCAACCAAGAACTCATATTGCTTCCCATCGATACAATATTTATGCACCCTCGTTACTGAATTGCACAACGTTGTTTCCACTTGGATTCTACACCATCTCAGTTGATCATGCGAGAGCGTGTTTTTATCAATGCCGCTGACAGTGCCAAATTTGCTTGCTATCCATCGTAAGCAGGAATCGCTCCAACAACGCAAGGGAACTCCTTGAAAGCGTAACCAAATCCTTTGCACATCGAGCTCTGAATCCATCTCCCAAGGACCGATAGCAGAGAATTGGAGGTTTGTGTCTTGATTACCAAAATTCAGCAACTGCCTACCCTTTTCTTTGTCCAGGCCACAAATGAGGATGGCATCATCCCTGATCACCTTCAAACTGAAATCCACATGACCCGAGAGCTTCATCACTCGATCAATCTCCTACAACGCATGTGTGCCTAATATTCTAGGCTTTGCCACCAATGTGTTCACGAGCCAAAATTTATCAGCATCTGTGGTAACATACTCATCTCCTCCAGCCACACGTGCTTTTGGTGTTGCCGAGTATGCTACCCGAGTTGTTTGAGCATACGTCACACCCTCCTTGACCAAGCCCTCAGCAGTTTGTGGTGGCAGATTCGGTTTAGCGGTCACCGGTTGCCAGACTTGCAAAGTTGTCACATTTTGATGGCCCACGATTGGTAGCGAGCGACATTGACTTGCAACTCATAACCTTGTATATTGCGGCCATGAATTTTTCTCGCTAAGGCTAGTGGATTCGCCACCGGCTCAAATCTGGCAAAGCCGAACGTCCGGCCATCTCGACCTTTCTTTGGTGGGATGTAGACGTCCTTCACCACACCATACTCCCCAAAAAATTTCCTCAAGATCTTGGTGTCACATCGGGGGTATGTTGGAGAAGAACAGAGAAGTTGTTTTAGCCCTCATCTCCCGTATGTTGTGGTATTTTGCATCCACTTTGGTCTGCAATTTGTTTGAGGATTCCCCCCTACAGCCGCTGAAAGACCGATCTCTTCCGCCTGACTAGTGTCCAGCCATCTCCTTCGTCCGCCGCAGCATCATTTTGTTCTCCCTCCTTCGAGTAGATGGTGGCCTGCTTCCCTTTGTCTTTGACAGCAATGACATCTCCTTCACCGCGTGGTTGGTCCTCACCGTCTCCTTTTTTTCTCTCCAGCATCATTCTAGTTTAAATCGTTGATCGTAATAGGGGAATCCCCTAAGGGGATGGGCTGCTGTATAAATAGTCCAAAATTGTATACTCAATTTAAATTAATACAAAGTATTAATTACCAAAAAAAAAATGTGAAAGAAATAGATAAAAGAATGGAACTTTAAAAAATTTTGAAATTAGAGAAAAAGTAAAATCAGTCAATATATATATACTAGTATATGCCCGTGCCCTCAGGGCACGGTTCCGAGGATTAATGCGACAGTACAACAATGACAAATAAACGTAAATGATTACAGGATATACAATCCATAACAGGAATCAAGAACAAAAATGAAGGCTGAGGAATCTAATTCAAAAGGCACTACCTGATACAAAGAGCACTGTCTAGTGTATGAACTTGACTTTTACAGTGCTCACAGATTATTAATATCCTTTTCATGAGGTAGATGTCAGAGTAAAAATCCAATAAGTGCAAAAATCAGATTTACATAAGAAAGAAGAATAGTAACACACCGTCGATGAAAGAACTGATAGAACACAAAAGAACCACATACAAAGCGTATATTGCATCTTCAATCTAGCATTTGCCCTTTGAGCAAAGGGATCAACTTTTTCTTCATGCTTCTTACACAGTGGTGGTATGGTTAGCACTGCAACAAAAGCTGTCATAAGAAAGATGAATATTAGTAAGCATAAGAAAGACGGGCTAAAGAAAGACGGGCTAAATCTTGGAAAGTACATGGAACAGTGCCATTGAAAAATAAGCGATGATTGAAGTTTCACTTCAAATTATAACAGGTTACTATATTAAATAAATTTTTCGGACATTATTATACCCTGATCCCAGATTAATATATGGATGTTCCTTCCCTGACGCAAGGCTCTCTTATATCACCTGCAGTTCATGCTTGAGATGCCTGATCTCTGCTTCTTTACAAATTGCACCTTCTTCATCAACCCCTCTGCTATTTTGCTCGATCGGTATACTCCATGGACTCCATTTTTGCCGGTAGCTAAGCGATCACAGATGTTGATTTCTTTGGTTGTCCACTTGAGCTTCCATAAATTGAATTATCTTCTCGCTCAACTACTATCATATCACATATGGTTCTCCTTCTCCCTCATCTCGCTCAACTACTACTGTAATTTATCCAATGACTGAGCACTCCCAATGTCCAGCTCTAAACTTATGATATTGTCATCTTTCATAATAAACTCAGCCTGAAATGAAAGATTAATGATAACATCTATCCAGCCTGAAATGAAAGATTAATGATAAGGATTTTAATTTTCCAAACCTAGCAAAAGTCTGAATACAAACAACAGCTCGAAATCGTACCTATGTCCATTCGGTTGCAAACAGAAAACGAAGTGGTAGTACCCATCCTGAGCAACAGAAGACATCAAGACACCAAAATAATACAAAATAGATTCAAGAAAAAAGACAAATGCTTATCCACATACTATTTTCTATTTACAACATCAGCTATAAACAAAAAAAGGAGCAAAGAAAGAGCATACGACCCATGAACGAAATAGAACTCCTTGAAAAGGTCAGCAGGCAGTAGGCTAATGAAAAGAACCCATAATACTTTGTGGCCAATATATTGGAATTGGAATAAAGGGCATGTTACAAACCCAGCAAAAAAAAAACATTTCCGTACCTTCTTTTAGCCATATCCACAATCATGAAGTCATATTCACTAATCAACAAACCTTCACATGACTTGGTTTGAACACGTGAAACAATAAACATCACCATGTTCCGTAGATTCTCAAATCTGGAAAAAAGAAGCCGAAAACAATTAAATGTATTTAAAATGTAACTGAATCCCGGATATGAAAAAGGGAAACAAAATTTGTAGAAAACGAAATATTAGGAAAGAAGTTCATCTATATGTTCTGTCAGAAAGAGCACGCATTATGTATCCGACACGACACTGGAAAGGACGACGAAGAAGAAAGTAACATGATGGAATTAATGAACTAATGAAAAAATGAACTAATGAACTCGCTGCATCCAACGGATCACTAATTGCACAGACTCACCATCTGCTGAAATTGCAGAGCTCCCATCTAAATCTGAATACAAACAACATTTCGAAATCGTACCCATCTGCATTCGGTTGCAAACAGAAAACAAAGTGGTAGCACCCACAAACATAAGTATCAGAATAAAGTATACATGCCGGAGGATTGAAAAATCAGAGATTCCCAACATAATTGAGAATCACAACCATATCTCAAGAAATATATATTAAGATAATTTTTTTAGAAATAATGAAATTAACAACAGAAACAAACAATGTGTACTTGTATTGATGTTCTCAGTCGTCTTTCTTCTGCAAAGAGGAGAAACACCGATAAAAAAGACAAACACGTAAACCCATGAGAAGAAAAAACAACAGGAATCGAAAACAACTATGGGCATCCATGGGAATTGATACAGATTCTTACGATTTTCTTCGTCGGCCCCATCGTAAGAGAAAAGAGTAAAAAATAGAGGGGGAGAGGAGGCACCGCGGCGGCCGATGTAAACCTCGAAGAGGGGGAGAGAATTGGCGATAATGTAACCTCGAAACCTCGAGATCGAACCGAGAAATGTTGAAGCCAAAGTCGAAACCGGAAGAACAGACTCGTGAAAAGCGGAGGCGGAATGAGAAATGTGTTGAGAGAGCGTTGTTTTGACCTAGCGGCTCAGATCGGACGGCCAGCGTTCTTGCACAGAAAACTGATCGGACGGCCAGCCTTCTTGCACAGAAAACAGAAAACCGCGCGTTTTGTTAAGAGGGGGACGTCGTTTACTGAGTCTCAATGTAGATATAGATGTATTTGCTAGACAGGAATGTTAAAGCTCGAGTATCCACTAGGAGGTGAACTTATACTCCAATGTGAGAATGATGAACTCATTTAAAATGTTGGCCTGATATGCTTAATCATCGAAATAACTTGATAACACTGCATAGACGAATGATGAGTAAACGAAAAGAGGAATGCTGCATGCACCATCAATTTCGACACACTTCATAAATACCCTTATGTGACACCTATCACAACTACACTCATTTTTTAATGTGTGATTGTGGTGTTTGCCACATATGGGAGTAAGTTGGATTAGTTGACATCAAGATTTATATTTGTTTTTAATTTTAGTTGTTAATCTTTAGCATGAGATCATAAATCCCATAATTTAGTGGGGTTCAGGCAACTTCATCGTAGTAAATTTTCAAAATACTAATGAAAGACTACTTAATTCAATAGAAAAATGTAACAAAATTATCAACGAATTTGATCTTGTTCTCTGGCAGCGAATTT
This sequence comes from Pinguicula primuliflora, assembly GCA_025802335.1. Taxonomy (NCBI): domain Eukaryota; kingdom Viridiplantae; phylum Streptophyta; class Magnoliopsida; order Lamiales; family Lentibulariaceae; genus Pinguicula; species Pinguicula primuliflora. The sequence continues at coordinate 10,544 of JAOYMZ010021350.1, forward strand.
GGCAAAGCAAAATCTTCTTCTCCATCTATCCTTTCTCTTCGGTATGTAAATGTCCAGTATCTTCCCATGTGAACTGAAAAGGTTGTAAAGGTCATCTTCTTCCCAATTGTCCGAGATTTCTGTGATAAACAAGTCGGTTGTGATTCTGTCAACCCACAAAATTCTATAATTTCTACCACTTTCTTCGGCAGAGATCTCCAAGTTTTGCTGTAGAAAATTCTTGCTGTTCTTGTTCTTTTTTTTTTGGTTTGTTCTTGCCCAGTCCCGGTCTTTCAAAGACCGTGATTTCTTAATATTTGTGATTAAGAATTTTATTTACGGCCGAACTTTGAAAGACTGGGATTTAAAAATCCCTGACTTTGCAAGACCGAGCGGCCATACCGGTCATTAGAAGACCGATATGTGGCATTTTAAAAAATCGGGATAATTTTTGTGGCAGAACAAAAAATTTGCCAATTATGTATGTAGAGTCCCGATCCTATGGTCAGTCAGTTTTCCCAATTCGTGTACAATTATTTCAATTAGCCATCCATTTTTTAAATTGGTCATTAGAAAGCTTATACATTGTAGATGAAAACGCCCATGCTTTGGTCCGACGTCGCCGAAAATTTCTAAAACCCTATTTAGGACTACTTAACCTAAGGGGATTTATAACCCTTCGTTAAACGGTGATAACGTCGTCGGAATATCACTAAAATTTGAACATATGCAATCAAATGTATAAGTTTTCCAATATGCGATCAATTTCAAAACGAATGGCTAATTGAAAAAATTGTACACGCAAAGGAAAACTGACCATCAGAAAATTGACCATATGATCTGTTCTGTATGTATGTAAATTTTAAATTTTTATTTATTTTTATAAATATTGTAATTAATATAAATAAAAATTATATCATTTTCAAAAACAAATATTTATTTGTTAATTTTCCTTACTTTTTCCGTTTCATCGAAAAGAATCTCAATTATCGAGATTCCACTCGGAAAGTTGTTTGTTGCCCATAAGATGTTCGACGTAACGGCGGACCGGCTGTGTCAACGTTAAATTGCTTCTGATAATGGAGGAGCGTTGTTCAGTGAACAGCCCGCGAAGGATCCTGAGCTTCTCCAAGAATCGGAAACCAAGTTTGGATGTTCACGATGCTGACGAGCGGCCGCCGCCGGCATTTGGCGTCTCCGGGGAGCATGGTCCCAGACTCTCCGAGGTTTATGGATTCGTAGGCGCTATCACCACCGTTGTTTTTACAGGTTCGTCCAACAAAATCGTGGTTCCTATTCGATAATCAGTTAGCATAAACTTGGTCGCATGAAAGAATAGATGCTTCAACTTTGCTATATGATTGTCGATTTGTCGCCTGCCAATTTTTTCTTCTCGAAAAATAGTACTCAGAATTCATGTCATTTGCAATGGCTCTTAAATTTATCACCAAAGGTTTGTCTAGAAAATAGACTTGATCAGATATTCGTAATCATCCAGAAGGAGAAAAAGATCAAACATTTACACATGAACTATGGATCTTGGTTTTCATTTTAATTGGTGTGAAGGTGAGTATGGCATCCATTGAAAGATCATCTTTCGGTCATGGACAGTGCTTCACTTAACGAAACTGAATATCATTCTTGCTACTACTTTTGCTCTCCTTATCATATTCTCGGACTAATTCACGAGACTCTGCCAATCTATAGGTTCTCTTTTATCTACATATTATGATCTTAAGGGAAAAATTACTGACATATTATTGTCTTACATGAACAACAGCCGTCTTCTTGATATGGGCTTATGTTCCAGATCGTTGGTTGCATTATGTAGGGATCTATTACTACCCTAGCAGGTCAGGGCAACAGTTTGTTGTTGTCACATCACACTCCTTTGCTGATAATTTTGGGCAGTCTTCTTGATAAATTTGTCCTTTTCAGGTATTGGGCACTGGTTGTGCCTACTTATGTAATGGTGACAATTGCTCTGTGCATTGTATTTTATATTGGCATGAATTTCATGGCAACTCCTCCTCCCACTTCTTTGAACTCCATATTCGGTAAGTTGAGTTTTGAGAAGTTGCTTCAGTTTTTATTTTGTTTTTGGGTAAGTAGGAGTTGCTTCAGTTAGATTGATACTGGTTTTGGCACCGGTACATTTATGCAATAAGACCGAGAGTACCAGTACAGGTTGGTACCGGTACCATCTCGGCCCGGTCCGGTATCGACCAGACACCTCTAGTGTTTTTCTGCAACATCTAAAGGCATTGTCTTTAACATCTGCTCCGTTCTCCAGATGAATTCAGTAGAGAACCACTAAGTGTCATGTCTGCATCAGATGATGAAGAAGATGGGGACGAGCAGCCCATCAAACCAATTTCTGACATTGGTATACATCAGATTAACAAGATCATGTTTAAAGATGTGAAGCTGTAAACGTGTATGGTGTAGAGTCACTTGCTACTTCGAAGAATACTTTTATATGCCTGTTTTCTTGCATTGCTTTTCAGCTTATGATATAGAATTGTGATATGTTTGCAATTTCAATTGAAAACATATGTTAAGAATATAATACGGAAATTTAAGAAAGAATAATGCTATATGTCCCAACACTTTGTTCCTAATTCATCCATACATGTAGTTTAATTAAGAATTTTGTATGTTAAATAACTAATCTTTTATTTTTGTATGGATGAATTAAGGACAAAGTGTTGGGACATGTAGCATCACTCTTTAAGAAAATAGTGTGACAAAAATAGTGGCGTAAGTTCTACCAAAAAAAAGTTAAGAAAATAGTGTGGCAAAATGAATATAATACGATTTTTTTTGAATATTTTGGTATTATTCATTTGTTTATATCGACAAAATGATCTTAAGAGTGAATTTTGAAATAATTACAAAATCACAACACTTTAAAACCTACTAGAAATAACTCAAATGACGCTTTTGATTTTTGAATTTTTTTACCACTAGAAGTCAAAATTACAAACAGTGTAAAAACTATTTCTACGATTGAAAATGCAAAGATAATTTTTCAGTAGAATTTACAAACATAACCTTATATTTTGTGAGCATATTGCCAAATAGCAACTGAAAAGAATCTGAATAACGAAACAGGTGTCTGAATCATTCAAGGAGTTAACAAGCCTGTACAAAAAAAAAAAATCCACTATTTCAATTGGAGTAGCAAATCTGTACATCACATGAGAACATTTAACTAAATAATCATACCAAAAAAAGCTTGCAGACAGATAACTGCCACATTTATCTGATGCTGCATCACTTGCTCTTCTAACAGGCTTATGGTACTTGAACCAGGGAGAATGGCCAGGGAATGCATTGATTAATTTCAACAGTATCAGAATCCAGGGCTAAGGATTCCAAGTCTGGAACAGACTCCATCATGTTAGAGATTCAAGATCTTCTTTCATACTATTAATCTTCGTCGACTGGGTAATTAGAAGTTCATGCACTCTGCTCTTCAGCTGCATACGCCATACAATTGGTCAAGAGTCAAGACTTGTCAAGAGCTATCAGGAAATCTATATAATGTCAAGAGGTTCCCGAACGTGAAATTTTCTAGTCAGGGACACTATGTGCCGGACCATCCCGAATTCTAATCCTGGCCGTAGGATTTTAATCTGATCACTTATTTAAACACTCATTTAACTTAAGTGATCTAATCTGGGTTGTCGGATCAACAGTGGACGATCGGGATTAGAATTTGGGATGTATGGCAACATGTCCGGCACTGTTGTTTGGTCTTTGTCAAATGAGCACAAGTGTAAACAGTATTGTTTGGTCTTTGTGGTTTCAATCAAACTAAAATTGAGATTTGTCCGGTCCAGAGATGGGTTTATCTTAGAAACATAACTCGGCCAATGGGAAAAAAACACCCATGAAACTATGGCATTAGCAGCGTTTACATAATGAGATAAGAACTTAGAATTGTCAGATGAAGTACTTTTCATGTAATCTTAACTTTCATATGAAAAATAAATCCACTCTACCAGTATTTAAACAATGGAGCTTGGATTTCACAGTTAAATCCATTTAAAGATAAAGTAATCTAGAACGCGTACCTCGTTGATGCCCACTTCACTCTTCACTGATACACGCAGTGCTCCATCTGGTCCCAGTCTAAGGTACTTGGCCAACTCTAAGTTATCGGCATTAATATCTTCTGTTACGAAAATTACTGGAGAATCAGTTAGCAGATCACATTTGGACACGACATCGAGCCAAAGATGGTTGCTAAACCTCTCTCTAATTTCCTTGTAAATGATAAACTGCTTAACCAAAAAAAAATTGCTTAGTACAAAGACACTGAATCATCCCTCATGAGCGAATAATAGTCATTAATGTGTATCTGGAATCTCATGGTTAATAACCTGTAATGAGACCATGCTATTTTCATGAATATTATGTAAAAATGCACTCTTCGGAACTGGCATGAAAAGTAACTTGAAGTGCATTTTGTCTACTTCATAAATAGGCAGATAAAGTTGATCATCCAACTTCTAATCCGAAAGAAAGATGATTTTTTTTTGGTACCTGATCAGAAGGTGAGGTCCCGCTTTCGCCAGTGAGATCATGTACATAGAGTACAGCAGTCGGCAAATGGGATAAAACCGCAAGTGTCAGCTTTTCTAGATTATTCCTATCATCTGCAAGTTCACAAAAAAGGACGTATTCAAATGTTATATTGAGCACTACGGGTGAAAAAATAATAAACCAATTTCGCTGTCCTAAATAGGGGAAAATATACTAAATAGTAAATTTTATGCCAGTTTATTTGCTTGATCCATCTAGAGCAATCACATAGCTCAGTGGACAATAGAATTACTCGATGCATCTACTCAGGGAGCGACAGCGAGACTTGGTATTGTTCTTTTACTATTCTAACAAGCTATTTGACCTCCACAGTTAATAAGGTGGGTAAAAGATGACAAGTTTATTACCATCGTGTCTTCTTAATAGACCAGGTGTATCTGTGACCTGAAGAGAAGTTACAGTTTCAGATTCATCGCAGTAGAAGAAAGTATCATAAATCTATGAACAAATATACACCTGAAAATTCTGATAGCTCAGGGTTATATGGCCCATCAAAATTCCTCGCGTTGTGAATGGATAATTGCATATCTGCGTCAAGCAGGGTAAAATTAATATACTACCAGCATCAACTACTGATAAATGAAGGCAATAACACAGCATGATGAAAAATGAAAGAAAATAGAGACAAAGAAAAATAGATATGATCAAAAGGTTTGAGAGTATGATCATCATTGCAATTCAAAATGAATAAGTTCTGGTAAGATTTACTGATAAATTTGTGTGGGTTAATATCAAAGTTCTAACAAATTCAGACACAATATAATTATTACTGATCATCATTGTACACACCTCAGGCTTTCCTGTTGATAATAATCGCACCAAAGATGACTTTCCTACATTAGGAGCACCAACGAGACACAGTGTGGGAGTCTCCAAATCCACAACTGGCATTGCCCGCAAAATCTGCAGCACAATGTTTTCAAAATATATAATTGAAGTCCTTCTCCCCCAAACAAAAGAAAAGTATGCTCATGCAGTCAAGAGGCTGGATGTAGCCCATGATACAGCTGACAATAAACATCTATGTGATGCGAAATATTTTGGGGGCAAGAAAATAAAGGAGAAAATAAGAAACCATAACGATGCTACAAGGTATAACCACCATCCTCTAAGACAGGTATCCGTAATATAATGGTAGTAGTTTTTGAAGATGAGTAAACGAATAGTAGTAAGATAAAGCAATAGTATATGCACCAATGACATATTGCTTCTATTCTAAGTCAGAATGTTGGATCAAAATTACCTTGGCAATATTCAATAACTCATCTACAGCTTTTCCTTCATAATTAAATATTTCCTCGATTTTAACCATTCCCTGCAAGCAAAACCAAGCTAACATAACATTTGGTCTTGAACAAAATATTTAAGCACCACACACAATACTAACCTCGCTCAGTCTTTGCTCAGCTTCACGCCTTGACAATGACTGCTAAGAATTTCTAAATACTTAGGATGTGCCAATATTTATGAAATTACAAACAGTGTACAGAAGCACACTTGAAAAGCCATAGCCCTAGGATACCCTGCTTCTGGTTAAATATAAGAGGGTAGACAACAATGCAATTGCTAGCTTTCGCTAATATCCCATAACTATATGAATAAGCTCTTCCAATTAGCTGGCAGGTTGGATACTTTCCTTGCAAGCACACTCCTTTATCAAAATGACAAGGATCGATAATTCATGAGTCAAACCTCTTTTAACCGCCATATAGTAGTCAAATAAAAGGTAGTAGCTGCAGTCCATCTATATCTACAATGATTGTGAGAGGAAAAAACATGGCAGATGCATCACTTTTTTCTATAATGCTACATGCATATCCCAACTGATGTTAACAGCACAGACAAGATTTTATAATCCTTTAAGTATGTTAAATTCTTCACTTTAAATTATATAATGTCTATATCCAAGGTTCATCAACTGATATATAATGCTTTTTTAAATTAGCAAATCAATTATGGAAGAAGAAGCACAACTAGCAACCTTAGCGCAAAGGGAGGCCTGTTCTTTTCCTATTGAAACCACTTTCTTCCGTAAGCCATCAACTTTGGCCAATACCTGCAGTACACAAGGATCTCTGGTATTAAGCCCAAGAGATGTGTCGTAACAAAGAGACTACTGGCTAATGTCAATAAAATTTCTAAACTAAGAAAATTTTGATGTGTAGCAATTAGTGTGCTGACAAACAAAAAATAAATGCAGGCATGGCAATACTAAGGCCCTATTTTACACAGACCTTCTCTGCTTCTTATTGTTTTTCTTCTACCTCTTTTTCTACTTTTTCTTGTTTTTAGAATGAATTGTGGTTTGCAAGTTCTTAAAAGATACTTATTTAAAATTTAATTTTAATTATATATTACAAAATCTATATTACCAAAATAACCTTTGTTTAATTAATTAGGTATGAAAATAAGGGTAATTTTATCATTTATATTGCTTATGAGTTTGATATAATTTCAAAACCCCACTCTAACTTTTAGAAGGGAAAAGCATGTCAAGAGTGCTTATTTATTTAGAAAGTTTAGATTCTAATAATAAGAACAAGTAGTCGACGGTAGACTGGGCAAAACATTCATTTTTTCAAATGCAGAATTTTAAGAAGATTAAGCAAAACAAGCTAAGGTCAAGAGAATTAAGAGATGGTGTGAGTCACTTCATCACAGCTCACAAATAATATATTCTTAAAATACAGATCTTGGATTGCCGATGAGCATGTCGATGCGAATTTTAACAGATTTTTCGTAAATTTCAAATCATAATGAAACATTGATGTGCACCTGCTCGTAGTTTCCATCTCCAAGCGTCAACTCAACAAGAGACCGTTCATAAGGGTGCAAACTTCTTTTATTCGGGAACTTCTCTTTGTATGCCCTCAGCTTAACGGCGAGTTCCTGAATACAGTTGCACATTAGATGAAGAACTCATCTTAAGCAATATACATAGAGCAAAATGCTATTAATTTACCTTCATTAACGTGTCAAGTTGTTTAGCACCTTTATTTCTTTCACGTTTTGCAGCATTAGCAATACCTGCCAAACTTTTACACCGCCAACTTTAACTCGCCAACTCAAAAACATCTGAAGTTAAAGGAGTCCAACAATGCATTACCCTTAGTAGGTGATACTCTTCTTGCCTTCCGTAATGCTGAACCTATAATATCA
>JAOYMZ010021361.1:0-18284 GCA_025802335.1 Pinguicula primuliflora
TGGAGCAACTCCGATACCAACTGTAACGAACCAGAAAATCCGCACCTTGAAATTTAGGTTCGTTAGGACGGTGAAGCCCATGGCTTCACCCGAGCCCATTTCATTTACGTAGGATATATGCCCAACACGCATAATAGTCCATTACTGTACAATAATACGGTCGTCAAACGTAACCTTCTGTCATACAAAATAGTTACAATATTACATTCACATCTTGACAAAACATAAGAGACCAAAATACTACGACAACACTCCTTCGTTTCACCTTGGATCAAATCTCCTCACTCCTGTTCTGGCCCCCTGACTCCGATTCTGCATACAAAGATCACAATAGGGGGTGAGCTTCCTCCCGAAACTCAATAGGATTTAATATTCGGATCCAATCGCAACTCTACTTAATTTTCCCACATAAACAATATAAAAGTTTGCATCTTTATTTCAATTTTGGTACAAGAAAAGTAAGGGACATCAATTCATAATTTACTCCAATAAGAGCAAGCAGGTATCAGTTCCTTCAATTTACCTCACAAATCACACTACTAACATGCAGACAGATTTTAGCAGCACGACTGCAGTAAAAAGAAACAATCTTTGGATTCACGGGGACCAAGTCAACGCAGTTATCACAACACCAATTCAACTCACACACAGAGGCCCTCAGTCCCTGTTCGGCAGCAACTACCCAGCACCTCAGCCCCAGTAGAGGTTACAAGACTCAGGACCGGCCATCCCGTCACAAGAGATGGTCTTTCATTAGCACTCAGCCACCCCGTGGGCTGTGCAAACCGCAACACCTCAGCCAAAGAATGCACCGCCCCGCCGCCACATCAGGCGCATGCCCATTCCACAACCACCTCAGGTTGTCGGCACTCCGGCCATCATCCCGCTTACCCACTAGGCACCCAGCCCCTTTTTCCACAATTTTGGCACTTAGCCACGACACACAGCCATCTATTTTCGCAAATTAGGCACACAGCCACCGTTTTTACAGTTTAGGCACACAGCCACGCTCCAACGCAACACACAGCAGCGAAATCAACATATTGCTCAGCTACTCAAACACCAGACACACAGTCATGATTCACACGCACACTCGGTCATTCTAATCACCCAGCACACAGCCAAATCATACACCGCACACAGCCATTTAGTCGACACAGCACAAATTTCGCATACCCATGTAGGAAACAAAGTTCACACAGACTCTCTTATCGGAAATTGACTCCAGAACTCATAAATAGGGACACACCCACACACTGTTCACGCATCGCCTGCGCGGTGACTCCAACTCTCCCATAGGAGGGTCTGCACCTCGTTTGACTCGCCACCCACATACCGTCGCATACAAGTTCAAATATCAAGCAAGGTGAGACAAGGAAGACCGGGATGCACCCCACGACCCGGACTCACCATCTCCCCGATTCCCCGCGTATTAGACCCGAACCACCTACCTGGGTGTCGCTGGCCTCCACTAGAACTTGGATCCGCTACCTTCTACTTCGATCCTTCTCCTTCTCCTTCTCCTTCTCCGACTTGTGTATACCATAGATTTACAAAGAGTCGTAAGTGACGGACGTGAATGAATCTATCTCCTTATATTACCAATCAGCCACTAGGCTATAGTGCCATTGGACCATCTTTCCCCACCAGGCTGGCTGATTTTGCTCGGCCCATTAAATCCATTTGTAAAATTGGTTGGGCCCAACTTATTCCTTCTCAAATTGTGTAACGGCCAGCCCACTAAATTTGATTGAGTTTATATATGTATTATATTCATATAATTTATATATATATATTATTATTAAAATTACGGGAAAAAAAATCTGGTACCTTACAGCCTTCCCCCCTCGCGAAGGAGTTTCGTCCCCGAAACTCGCGTGTCCATCTACTTCGAACAGGTGGGGATATGCCTCTTGCATGTCTCTGGCCAGCTCCTAAGTTGCCTCGACTTCTGAATAATTTTGCCACTGCACTTTCACATAGGGGACTTGCCGGTTCCTCCTTTCCACCACTTTGTAATCCAGTATTCTTAAGGGCTCTTCAACCCGCCTCAAGTCCTCGGTGACAGGAAAATGTTCTACCTCCAATATATGACTTGGGTTTCTTACGTAGCGGCGAAGTTGAGACACGTGGAATACCTTGTGGACCTTTGATAGCTCTGGAGGTAAAGCCAGCCGGTATGCCACTTCCCTTATGCATTCTAATACCTCATAGGGCCTGATATATCTTGGACTCAGTTTTTCCCCTCTTCCGAACTTGTTCACTCCCTTCATCGGAGATATCTTCAGGAACACTTTCTCTCATATCTCGAAAGTCAGAGGCCGCCGTCTTAGATCAGCCCAACTCTTTTGTCAGTCCTGAGCCTTCTGCAAGTTCTTCCGAATAATTGCGACCTTCTCCTTGGCGAATTGCACCATTTCCGGGCCTAGGATGTGTTTCTCCCCTACTTCATCCCAATACAACGAGGATCGACATCAAAGTCCGTAAAGGGCCTCGTAGGGAGCCATACCAATGCTGCTGTGATAACTATTATTATAAGCAAACTCTACCAATGGTAAGAGATCCACCCACGGCTCCTTAAAGTCCAGCACGCACGCCCGAAGCATATCTTCCGATGTCTGAATAGTTCTTTCCGATTGCCCGTCCGTCTCAAGATGGTAAGCGGTACTGAAATGTAGCTCTGTGCCCAATTTCTCCTGTAGGTTTTGCCAGAATCGAGAAACGAACCTCGAATCTCGATCTGAAACGATACTTAAGGGCACCCCGTGCAACCTCACAATGTGGTACACATATTCGGCGGCTCGTTGTTCTTGTCCGCTCTTGAATTTTACTAGTATGAAATGTGCACTCTTCGTAAGCCTGTCCACAACTACCCATATGGCATCCTTATTCTTTATCTTGGGAAGGCCTATAACAAAGTCCATTGTGATATGTTCCCACTTTCATACTGATATCTCCAGGGTTGTAACCTTCCCCCAGGTCTCTGGTGCTCGGCTTTTACTAACTGACACGTCAAACACTTGGCCAAATAACCCGCCACATCGCGTCTCAAACCCCGCCACCAGTAAGTTCTTCATAAATCTTGGTACATCTTCGTGATACTCGGGTGGATATTTGTCCGGGACCAATGAGCTTCTCCCAAAATATCTTCCTTCAATGCCAGGTCATCCAAAATCCATATTCTACCAAACTTCATCACACGCCCATCTGTTGCAACCTGATATTCGGCATTGGTTCCACTCACTACTTTCAAGGCTCTCTAGATGTTCACGTCTCTCTATTGTGCTTCCCAGATCCGGCCCAAAAGGCTCGGTTCTGCACACAGGGCAACCATTTGAGCTTAAATCGAGTCCACCACCTCGAGTTCTAACCCCTCCCATTCTCGTGCTAGCATGGCAGGCACCTTAGTATTTGCCTTCGGACTGAGTGCATCAGCAACAACCCGGTTGGCTCTCCCCGAATGGTACTGAATGTCAACATCATAATCCTTAATTAGCTCCATCCACCTTCGTTGCCTCATGTTGAGTTCCTTCTACGTAATGATATAGCGTAAGCTCTGACGATCAGTACATATGGTACACTTCGTCCCGTATAAGTAATGACGCCATATTTTCAACGCAAACACCACGACCGCCAGTTCCAGATCATGGGTCGGATAATTAAGTTCATAAGTCTTCAGTTGCCGTGACGCATATACAATTACTTTTTCCCCCTGCATCAACACACACCCCAGACCATTTTTGGAAGCATCGCTATACATCACATTGTCTACTCCATCTCGTGGCAATGTCAGCACCGGTGCCGTGGTCAATTTCTGTTTTAGCTCTTTGAACCCTCGAGCGCACAAAGCATCCCACTGAAATTTAACCCCTTTCTGAGTGAGTCGCGTGAGGGGCCGTGTTATTTTAGAGAATCCTTCAATAAACTTCCGATAATATCCTGCTAAATCATGGAAACTCCTAATTTCCCCCACTGAGGTTGGTACAGGCCATGACCTGACGGTTTCAATTTTATTGGGGTCCACCGCGACACCCTCGGCCGAGATCACATGCCCCTAGAATGCCACCACCGAGATCCAGAATTCACACTTGGAAAACTTGGCATACAATAATTCTTCCCGCAGTCGTTGTAGGACTACTCTCAAATGCCTTGCATGAGCCTCAACATCCGGGGAATACACTAGTATATCATCAATGAAAACCACGACGAACTGATCCAGATACGGGTGGAACACCCGATTCATCAAATTTATAAAAACCGCAGGCACATTGATTAGTCCGAAAGGCATGACTAAGAATTCATAATGGCCATACCTTGTCTGGAATGCTGTTTTGCTTACGTCCGCCTCCCGTACTTTCATTTGATAATATCCTGATCGCAAATCTATCTTCGAAAACACACTTGCACCCGCCAACTGGTCAAATAAATAATCAATCCGCAGTAAGGGGTATTGATTCTGGACTGTCACTTTATTGAGTTCCCGGTAGTCAATGCACAACCGCATGGTACTGTCCTTCTTCCGCACAAACAACACTCGAGCCCCCATGGTGACACGCTCGGTCGAATTTGCCCTCGATCTAACAATCCTTGCAGTTGAATTTTTAACTCTGCTAGTTCCTTGGGCTGTGCAAACCACGACACCTCAGCCCAGGAATGTACTGCCCCGTCGCCACATCAGGCGCACGTCCCACTCCACAACCACCTCAGGTTGTCAGCACTCCGGCCATCAACTCCACACACCCACACGGCACACAGCCTATATTCCGACTTGGCACCCAGCCTCGGCACAAAGCCATCAAGAACCTCAACTTTAGGCACACAGCCACAGTTCGGCGCAGCACACAGCCACGCCTCCAACGCATAACATCAGACACAGAAACATGCCAATATCTAGTAACAAGACACACAGTCAATTCGCATACCAGGCACACAGCCACTCACCCAACACAATACTTATCAGAACAGTTTAAGAAGACCATAAACTAGAACGACGCAACACAAATCTCGCATAGCCACGGGCAATTATTAGTTATTTTATAGTATCAGAGCCATCCTAAAACAAAACCCTAACTGCATAGGTTGTTGCGGTCGGATTTTGGCCCACCGTCGATGTTGCTCTGCGCGCATCCCCCTACCACTATCCCTGTGTGCGTGCCCTCGCATTGCCTGCCGACTAGGGCTCGTGTGCCTGGCGCTCTACCTGGTGGAGGTCTTCTATCGCCCGGCGCCGTTACGTAGAAGCGCCCAACTTTATTGTATCCTACTCGTCCAATTTTTTGAGTTGGTTTTTCAGCAATCTTAGACACCAAAGAGAAGAAAATTGGCTTCTTCCAATAAAATGCAGTAGGATTGAGGTGATAAATCTATCTTATAAACGGGACACGACATTGATGTGATAGGAGAAATTTATAGAGTTGAAGTGGGGAAGATTTCAGTAAGTAGAGTTCATTTTTTTTTGTTTTTCATTTGAAAAGTGTTGATGGGAAGGATTGAGTTTGTTAATTGTTGGGCAATTGTGAACTTTTGTTGACTAATTGATTTTGTGGATTGAATCTGCGGTGTGGATTTGAGGTGGTTTGTCATTGAATTTTTTGTTGATTGTAGGTTGACGGTTGCTGATTGCTGATTGCTGATTGCGAATTATTGATCAATTGTGAAGATGGTTGAGTTGTGAGGTTATTGATTGTGAAGATTGTGTAGATGTGTTGGTGAGTTGTGAAGTTGGGTTGTTGATTATGAAAATGAGAATTGTTATTTGTTGATTATGTGTTTGTAGTTTGGTATTGGTGTGTTGGTGGTTGATAATTTTTTTTTCTCGTGGAGGTTGGATTGTTGACTTAGTGATAATGGTATAAGAATTGAAATTCTGGATAAAAGTGACTGTTGCATGATGTGTGGACAATACTTGTTCCTGGAAAAAGGATGTAACAAACCAGACAAGGACGTTTTTGAGGGGGCGTGTGTTGATACCACTGCAACATACTAGATACTCGGAGGGTGGCGAGCTAAGTTATTAGCTCTTCCCCTCTGGCACAGGTCAGCTTTCGCATACTTTCCCCAAGCCTCGTGATTCCCTGACTGAGTATGCTTCAGGACTTCTTTTACTCATTCCATGTTTTGGTTTTTTTGTCGCAAAACCTGAGGGAGCATGAGGTGATGATTTGAAGGATTGAGATCTTTACTCCTATGCTGATGATGGAGGTATTTTTGTTGGTAAACAAAATCTGAAGGGGTCTCTCCAAAAGCTGGTGAAGGATAAAATTTGGATGCTTGTAACTTGCCCAAACGGTATCAACGGACTGCTACCAGAGGGGCGCCAACAGCCATAACTTGCCATGACTTCATTACTTGTCTCTCTTTTTAGTTCATTTAGTATTTTTTTTTCTTTTCATTTATTGGGCATACATTACATGTAACGCAAAATCTTTGGTGAAGGAGGACGGTCGCCTAATAAATTTTTCTTTTTAAAAAAAATGTTCTAAAAGTTCTAGTTATATTAATACAAGCTCTTTGGGTATCTGATGAGATTGCTTCTGCATCTTCTGCTTAGACAGATGCTTCAAATTATGTTTCACGTTGCATAGATTGGATAGTTGAGGTGTTTCCCGCTATGTTACTGGCTATGTTGTGGAGTGCGGCGAGATCAGGAGCCGCAACTATCTCAACTGCACAACCTTTTTCCTCCTGATCCATATGAATCATACCATCACACATCCTATCACCAGAAACCGGAGCGCTTCAGCTACACAAATTCCATTAGTTATTACCGGGCACAAGAAAATTGTGAACATCACAAAGAATTGTACCGTCAGCAACAAGAACCTTTTTCTCATGAAATTACATGTCACGGAGAAAGGTTCAAAAATCAGAATCAACATCATGCGGGCAGAGTATTCAAAAATGCAGCATCAATGCAACAAGAGTTGAAACAAATGCGTTTGGATCTGGCCAAAATAAAGGAGATGGTCAAAAAGGTTGCGTTCGAGTTATCATCCATGCCCATTGAGGAAGTTTCCTCTCCAAAATCAATTGACCAGCCGCCGCATCAGATTGTCTCTGATCCCATTTTGACAGTTGCATCTCCACCAGAATACATCCAGCCACATCCACTAGCCATGGGTATACCGCGGGCAGAGGTGGATTCACTGTACTTACTCCGAATAGATGTTAAGGCGCCACTGCCTCCAGCCGTAGTAGTAGAGACCCTTCCGCTCCCTGTTACAAGCACCAACTACCTGCTTTCTGTTCCGACCAAAATTGCTCAGTTTTGCCTTCCAGAAGGATTGTCGTATCCAGTTGCTTTTGGTCACCTAGAAAATACTGTCGTTGTTCTTGGTTTGGAGGGAAATTTCTACGGACACAAGTCTGAGCCAGCAACAGAGGGTGTAGAATTGCTACTGCATAATGTAAGTTCATGCATTAATATGTTTCTGGTTCCTTCAATAGCTATGAAAAAAGGTAACTATGCAGGAAGCAAGACAATGGAAAAGAGTGAAAATGCCATTTTTACTATTCCACCGGAGTTGGCATATGGGGAATTCGGTTCTCCTCCGGTAACTGCTACTTTGCAATTTGATGTTCAGTTGCTTTACCTGGACAGTGTTAGGGATAGTGGCAACTATGGGGGCATATACAAAAAGATTCTCAAAGAGAGAGATAAAGGGGATAATTCAAAAAATGTTGCTGCCGTTCAACAAATTTTTGATGACATTCCATTTATTGGATATGGAGAGCAATTGACTGGGAACGTTCGGAGAAGGCCTTACACAATCATCTTGGTTGGTGGACAAATAAGAGACTATGATCTTCACACGTGGTAAGGAGCAGCAGTATGGGTTACTACCACGAACAGTCCAACAACATAGTTATGAAGTACCTGAGATTTCAAGTAGTGATGGGGCTGAAAATTTTGTCAGGCTCTTCTACGCGACCACAAATACTAGAGAAGATGGCCAGTGATGTTCAAACTCGTTATCTTGTGCTTGTGGCAGAACTCGGTTTCTTTTGGAATCCTGGAATATGTTCATTTGGTCAGAATCTCATTCTTCCTCCAAGGTGGCAGATTGGGCAGTTGGATCTGATTGGGGCCAATGACACTGTTTTGGATCAATTGGACTGCATCATGAAAGTAGCTCGATTATTTGAGGTCATATGGATTAAGGAAAGGTCACACAAACATCCTGCAGTAGGCCATAAGTTCACATGGGATCCGGGAAAAATATTTGGCCTTATGTGCTTGTCAACAAAAGTGTAACCGCAGCATACGCTTGAGGACAAGCGTATTTTTCAAGGGGAGGGTAGTGTTATGACTCCTAGGACCACATACATTCAAGTATTCAAGGTATCTAAGCTTGGTCAAAGAGAATGGAAGCTTGAAGAATGGTTAAAGTACAAGAAGTTTGAAGGGCTTTTATTCAATGCTTTCATTATTCATGTATCTTATCTTCTATATAAAGAAGCCATTGTGTATCAAATATATCTTATGAATGAAATATTTTGGATCTCATAGTTGAGATAGTTGTGTGAGTGTTGTGCTCCTCCAATCGAGTGCAAGGGTGTGTCCTCCCCGCGGAGTACAGGGATTAGGCCTCTTCCCGACGAGTCCTACGGTTACGTTCTACTCGAGATCCTTGGGTTCATAACACTCTAACTCACAAATCTATTGAAGGCAAATCCATTGAAGTCCTACCAAATATTCACTTCATGGATCAACAGATAACACTTAGTCTACTCGAAGAAATCAGAGTTGAAAACCTGTTCATTCAAGTCTTTTGGTTCTTTCTGCAATATGCTGGCTGTCAACCTTCACGTTAAATGCAGTTCCGCAGTTTCTTGGCTGGGATGAAACCCCTACAATGACTACATTTATTGACTGTGATCTATATAGCCTTTGTTTTCCAGACAAGCTGGACTGAATCTCTTCATTGCATTGTCCAAATCAGAATATTGCACATGTTTTATTTATTACTTTTTTTCATTGCTAAATTGTGAATTGATGGTGTTTGAAAGTATTGTTAAGTCTGGAATTAACTGAAGAAGGAAAACAAGTATTCTTGTATTGAGGTAGAACAATAAACTGAAGTCTATATAATTCAAAGTAGAATAAAAAGTGAAGTTAAAAATTGGGGTACAACTGTAATAAATAAAATACTTTTTTTTAGCATCACGTGCTTCAATTTTCTGAATTTTTTTCTCAGTCCGAATCAATAGTGCCGAAATATAGCTTATCAGTCCGAATTTTATTTGTGTCCGTTGGATCGATGATTCCTCTTTAAAAAAAACAGAAAGAAAGCTAGAAAAGTAATTTAGGCCTTCAGCAACATGATCCATCCGAAAAAACAAAAGACCAAACAAAATCTAAGATCTATCAAGATCAAACAACATTCAAAACCAAGAAAACTCAACAAAACCATCTATTCAGTATTCTTCATCAGGTTGGTTTTGAATTGTGTTTCTGTAAATTCCAGAAATTGTTCGGGTGTCAAAAAAATCTAGCAATTGTTCCTAATTGCAGCAATCCAGCAATTGTTCCTAATTTCACCTGGCTGTCAAATCCTAATTCCAACCATTCCAACAATTTCAGAAATTGTTTCCGAACGATTGTTTCTGGATTATCACAGTTTGTTCCATAAATTTTCAAAATCAACAAAACTGGAAAAATTGTGCTTCCCAGATCCACCCAGAGCATCAGAAACATTTGTCATCGAGGGAAACAAGGAAGCACCTGAACAACATAGATGCTGGCGGTTCCGAAGCAGAGGAGATAAAATCGAGATTGAGGGGAAAAAAATCAAAAGAAGAGCAGCCAGATCGATAAGAAAGATGAAGATGAAGATAATTGTCAAGAAAGATAAAGATAACGAAAGAGACTAGGCACAGATTTGGGTCAAAACAACCACGAGAAAAAAAATAATGAAATGATCTCGGGAATGACGATCTGACGGGTGACAAATGAATTCGGCATATAAACATGGATTCCGCACTACAACGTCGTTACTTGAAAAAAATCGCAATTTTCTTGCCCTTCCTGCGATAGTTTTTCCTGCGGCATAGATAAACAATTTCAAAACCCATAGCTCATTTTCCTGCTTTTCCCTTCGGGCGACATTTCAATGGACTCGGCGCTGAAAATCCCGGAATCCACATTCTCTTTCCTCACCTTGAAGCCGTATGTGCCGCCTTCATGGGCAGGTCATTTGAGTCCTCTGCCGTCTCAGAAAATCTCACTGGGTCATGTAAGAGTGTTCCGAACATCTGTTCTTCCATTTATATGGGTTTTGTTTTGTAGTAACGTGTTTGTGATTGCAACTGTTGAACCAACTGTTTGGCAGCTTCCTACTCCAGTTCACGAGTGGAAACTTCCTAATTTGCCCAAGAACACCGTGGTCTATCTAAAGGTAATCAGGTGTTGATGCTTACATTCGAGAATTGCGTTTTCAGCTTGGGCTTCTTTTGTCTACTCACTTCTCTGGCTTAATTATTGTTTTGTGGCAGTCTCTCGAAAGACGTGATAATTTTGTTGATTTTGGCACTGTAATGTCTTTCCTCAAAGTTCCGATTCCTGAAGCTGTAATCTTTGCAGCGTGACGATCTTTCAGGAATGCAACTGAGTGGTAACAAAGTGAGGAAACTTGAATTCTTGATGGCAGCGGCAGTGGCAGAGGGAGCTGATTGTATTATAACTATTGGAGGAATACAGAGCAATCATTGCCGAGCCACGGCTGTGGCTGCCAGATATTTGAATCTAGACTGTTATCTTATACTACGCACTTCAATGGTATGTCTGGTTATGCTGCCTGGTAGCAGTAGTCATTTTAACATAGAGTAATGATATCTTTCTGTTTTTGATTTTTCTTCTATTTTGGCTCCTGAAGCTGCATTATTTTTCCTTCTTCTTATAAGTCCTAAACCCTGATTTTGCAGCTTCTAGTGGATAAAGATCCCGGATTGACTGGGAATCTCTTAGTAGAACGCCTAGTTGGAGCACATGTTAACCTTGTTTCAAAAGAAGAATACGCCAATGTTGGAAGCGTGGTATGTATATGCTTCTCATAGAATCAGTGCAATGGAATTCGACTTCCATTAGTTTTTCAGTAGCTGCCATTTCTTTCTTTCAAGTGTCCTCTTCCCGCCGTCAATTCAGGCTCTTACCAACATACTGAAAGAGAGGTTACTTAGCGAAGGGAGAAAGCCATATGTCATTCCTGTTGGTGGATCAAATTCCTTGGGAACTTGGTAAAATCTTGTATCATTTGAGCTGGGATCGAATTCCATGGGAGCATTATTGTAATCATCAACGCTTTTTATGAAACAATCTTTACATTTTAGGGGATATATCGAAGCCATTAGAGAGATCAATGAACAATTTCAGAATGGATATGGAGAAGTAAATTTCGATGATATTGTTGTAGCATGTGGAAGGTATCAAGATGTTGCTAATTATTTACTATTCCGTCAACGGTTGATCTCTCCATGATTATTTGAAATGATTTTCAGTGGAGGCACGATTGCAGGCCTCTCCCTTGGATCCTGGCTAAGTGGTTCTGGAGCTAAAGTGTGCACTCTTATTCCTGCTTCGGAGTTCTGATCCCTGACCCCCCAACCCCCAACCCATACGGAAAACATTAAAGAAAAACGATTTTGAAAATGGCTATTAGTTTATAAATGTCTTAGTGCAGGTCCATTCCTACTGTGTATGCGATGATCCAGAGTACTTCTATAACTATACGCAAGGCCTACTTGATGGACTTCAAGCTGGTGTTGGCGCACGTGACATTGTCGACATTCAAAATGTGAGCTTTGTGCATGTTTTACTTCTCGCAGAAAAAACTTGGGCTTATGAAATAAGCATTGTGATTGCAAAACTTGTACGATTTTGTTTTAGTTTCTTTTGACCTTTTGAAGTCATATTGTGACTATGAAACTCCCTGCAGGCGAAAGGTCTCGGTTATGCAATCAATACAACAGAGGAGCTTGAATTTGTGAAAGAAATTGCTCAATCGACTGGTGTGGTTCTTGACCCTGTCTACAGGTATGAAGTTGTATGGTTTTGTCGAATTTAGATGATTTGTCAACTCATTTTTCTCCAATAATTTTTTCAGTGGCAAAGCAGCTTATGCGATGATGAGAGATATGTCTTCTAATCCTGGAAAATGGGAAGGACGAAGAGTTGTCTTCATCCACACAGGTGGATTGTTGGGTTTGTTCGACAAAACCGATCAGATGTGCTCGATGATTGGGAACTGTCAACGAATGGATATTCATGAATCTGTTCCCCGAAAGGAAGGCAGTGGTAAAATGTTTTGATCATATCGTACGAAATTATGTTCCATGGGAGTGGAAGATGATGTTCAAGCTGCAATAGAATTTATTGGTATTTCTTGCATTCATAATAACACATCAGTCTCAGTCTTAGACTGTGTTGTGAAGTGATCGTTTTATTTGTATCCCGCTATATTGGAGTAAAACTTAGTATTGAATTGCTTTGAGTAACGGAACTGTAGATTCTTACTGTTTCGGTTTACGTTTTGGGCAGTGATGGTTATATGATCAAAATTCTTGATCGGCAGTAAGAACTGAAAATAATTGGATAAATGCCAACAGTAAAACGAGCTGTTGAAAACAGTAAAATTTGTGCTAACAGTGGAGTCCTAGTGGCTGAACAGATGCTTAGTGGGCTTTGCATCTCCAATTCTAGACATAAACTCTGTTGGAAAAATTGTGGAAAGCAAAGGTTATTCTTGTGGAGTAGCCGTCCGTCTGGAAGAGGGAGAGGTGCTCTTGAAACTAGCCTCTTTTGATGACCAGTTGAAACTCTTGCCCTCCTATGTCTGCACAATTCGTGCCCTTGGAAATATGTTGACGGGCAACTAGTGAGGCCTGTTTGGATGCGAGTGAGGGGAGCCTCGCTGCATTGTTGGTATGTCGTTTCTTCTTAGCCGTCTGTCAGGAAGGGGGAGAGGTGCTCTTGAAACTGGCCTCTTCTGATGACCAGCTGAAAGTCTTGCCCTCCTATGTCTGAACAATTTGCGCCCTTGGAAATATGTTGATGGGCAACTAGTGAGACCTGCTTGGATGCGAGTGAGGGGAGCCCTGCTGCATTGTTGGTATGCCGGTTCTTCTCGGAGATATGTGCTAATCTGGGTGCCGTGCTAAAATTGGATGAAAAAACTGTTGATAAATTGGAAATGCTATTTGGGAGAGTATTAATAATGACTGCTGCAATTCCTCTAATTAATAATTAAATGAAAGTTGAGACAGGGTATGGCTCTTTTACTGTGAGAATATATGAAGAGCAACCGATTAGTAAAGGGGTTTAGGGGGCTGATGTTCCAATGAGCAATTTGGTAAGAGGAAATGGAGCATGACCATGGAGCATGACCATGGAGCATGACCATGGTTACAGAGTAACAAATCTCGAGGTGCTAGAGCAGTGGGAACTTCTAATGCTTCCTTGGCTCATCATGCCTCTAGTGTTCATGCGGATATTACCGAAACATTTAAGTCAGTGGTAAACCAAGATATGAGCTGTAGCTCTAAAAAGTCGGTAAAAATAGCTCTTTGCTTGTTGAGAAACCGCCGAAAGCTTGTGGGGGATCCCGACTCAGGATCTTTCAAGTGGCCCCTAGCCATAGAGAGTGTTCCTGTTCAATCCAAAAAAAAAATAAAAAATTAGGGGTCGATGGAAAAGATTTCATTTGAGGATGACAAACTAAATGAGGACATAATTGCTAATATGTGTGCAGTGTGCCATGGCTAGTGCATGTGGAAGTGCCGAAGGAAATGTCAGCGACCGTGCAGATCTAGTACTACCTCTGCGACCATTATCCCCAGGTTCAGTGACAAAAGCAACAGGTGATATGAGTAATGAGATCAAATATGTCTATTATTTCGAGTGTACTCCAGTGTGTAAGCTTACACCACTGTTTGCTCAGGATTATGGAGATGACCCTTTTGAACTGCAGCAGTTCCTAGACTTTTGACGCCCAATACACTAGATGGGGTGGCTGAAGGTTTGGTTAAGTCTGCCAGTAGATCGGCAGAATGGCTCAAGGAAAACACTATCAGAATTCAGTCTGGTGATAACATGACATTGTGTGCAGATGTGCCGTTGGGAGAGGGTACTGACTTATCAGTTAGATCAGTAAAATTGCGGGAAATTTGGAAACGGCTAAACAGTTAGGTGTGGCCTCAGATCTCTCAGAGTTGAAGATCTTATCTAGACTGGATAAGTTGGAACACTCGACCTCACAACTCTATCAGCGCAAGCTTGAACAGAATCCAGGGAAAAAGGTTTCCAAGTAATCACAATGCATATTGTATCTTGGAATATTAGGGGACTAGAACACCAACAGAAAGACTCTCAGTGAAAGACCTGGTTCGGAAGTACCATGTTGACTTTTTATGTTCTCAGGAGATTAAAGTTAAAAACATGTCCAGAAGTCGGTGTAAAAGACTTTGGCCGTATGACAAGTTTGAATGGTTTCATCGTGATTCTATAGGAAGATTAGATGGGATCCCGTCTATCAGGAAAAGTGACAAGTTTCGTTTAATCAATGCCGATTCAAAGGATGATTTTATGACAGTTACTGGTCTGTGGGGCCTCGAGTCAATTCTGATCAAAGTGATAAATGTTTATGCTCCCTGCCCTGCTAAGGAAAAATGTGAGCAATGGTCCATGATTATTGAAAGTGTGGCAAGTAGAAACCTCACTAAAGTTTGTGTAGTGGGGAACTTTAATGTAATAAGGTTCCCTTCGGAAAGGAAAAATACGGCCCCTCCTAATACTCAGTGAGATGAGGGACTTTGACCTGTTTATTAAAAACACTAGATTATTTGACATTTCCCTACAAAGACATAAATATACTTGTGTAAAGGGAAGAGGTCCGTGTTCGAGTAGAATTGATTGTTTCTTATTATT
Organism: Pinguicula primuliflora; assembly: GCA_025802335.1. Lineage (NCBI taxonomy): Eukaryota > Viridiplantae > Streptophyta > Magnoliopsida > Lamiales > Lentibulariaceae > Pinguicula > Pinguicula primuliflora. Next base: position 14,921 of record JAOYMZ010021361.1, read on the forward strand.
TGAGGATTGGATTGGAACTTGGGCATCTTGCTGCCAGTTTTCCTTAGAGAGATGATTGTCTGATCATCGTCCCATCATGTTGAAAGAAGAAGAGTTGAATTGGGGTCCGAAAGCATTTCAGACGTTGAACTACTGGAGTGAAGTTGTTAGATTTAGGGAGTTTCTGCAGAATGTGTGCGAGTCAATACACATCACTGACACGAAAGCTTTTATTTTGCACCACGAGCCCAAAACTATGAAGGATAAACTAAAGAAGTGGAATAACGAGGCCTTTGGCAATGTTGATTTTTTTTCTTTTAGTGGTACTAAGATTCGAACTTTTGACCTCACACAATGTTGCCAAAAACATAAAGAACTACACAAAACAAATTGACTTGTTGGTTATCCAAGTTGAAGGATGAATTCTGACATAGCTGGAAAATAGAAGAAAGTTGAAGTTGAGAATGACACTGGAAAAAGCTCTGCGCAACAAAGAAAAAATGCTCTACCAGAAAGCAAGATCAAAGTGGATTTACGAGAATGATGGTAACACAAAATATTTCAATGCTCGAGTGAAGTGTAATAGGAGTTTGAACACAATACAAGGATTGCAATTAGAGGACAGATGGTCAAATGATTATGAGAAAAAATTTGTCTCTCTACCCCAAAATGCTCTCACTTCTCCCTAAAAAATGTGTGTGCAAATACACACTTCACTAGGTGAAACCTTCCGAACTCAAAATTTTTCGAGCCAAATCTTCAAATCTTAATCTGAAAACCTACAAATCTTCAAGTCTTCGTACACATCTCCATCCAATCTTCAAATCTTCATCCAACAAGAATCTTCAATTCTAGGCAAATTCCAACATACTCTTCAAAACATGGTACTTGTGTTTAACCATTTCTAGCTCTCTTTTATACTTTCCCACCAACCACTTGACTTTTCAACCCTAAAGTACACAAAATCACAAGAACACTTCTATCTGTCACTCCTTCAACAAAATTCAAACTCCCACCTCCACCAACTTTTTTGGTCGTGCTCCTCCACTCCTCCTTCGGCCAGCGGTGGCCGGCCACCGTGTCTACTTGCCGGAAAGTGAATTTTGGTTGTTTCATACTCTCCTCTACATCCTCTATCTCTTCCTCTAACTTTCATCCATGGAAACTAAGGTTTTGGAGGACTTCCATCCCCTTGGAATTCGGTCCCTCCACAAGCTTTGTCAAAATCATTTGCTACTATACTTGGAGCCTCAGAGCCCCAACTTTTTGAACCAATTCCTCTCAAACCCCTTGGAACATGGAAGGGAAAACCTAAGGTGACTTTCACCAATGATGATGTTGCTTCCTTGATAGCCTCTTTTGAGCTAGCCATGATGGGAAAGTTCTAACACGAAAGACCACCAATTCTTACTATCAAGAAAGAACTTGTTGCTTTTGGATTTAAAGGGGAGGTGAATGTGGGTCTCATAGACTACAAACACATGCTTATTCGTTTATCCCTTATTGAAGATAGAGATCGTTTGTGGTCAAGGGAGACATGGTACATATGGCAGAAATTCCCCATGAGAGTCTTCAAATGGACTCTGAACTTCTGTCCAAACAAGGAGTCCCATTTGTCACCGGTGTGGGTATCCATCCTCGGTCTTCCACATCAATATTATAGGATGGATGCCATATGCAACATTGCCTCGGCCTTAGGCAAGCCCCTCGTGATTGATCAAGCCACAACAACCCTTAGTAGACCAAGCTTGGCTCGTGTAAAGTGATGATGAACCTCTTGGAGACTCTGGTGCAAGAAATTTGGATTGAAGCCGAGGGTTTAGAGTTGATAAGCCAAAAGCTACATGTTGAAAACTTACCTCTCTATTTTACTCTCATTGCTTGAGGCACGGTCACTCTAAAGATACTTGCAAGATCCTACTCCAGGAGCTAGTAAAGAATCAAGAGAAGAAGGAGGAGTCCAAAAGAACCACGAATCAAGAGAAATAAACTATATAGGCAAAAGGAAAACCTCACATGGTCTACAAAATCAAAGCTAAGGATGGCAATGTTGTTGCAAATGAGAAAAGCTTCGCTACTAATGCCAAGGCTTCCACTTTGAAGTCCCAAGTAGCTCATGATAACACGGAGGTTGTAACCAATCCCTTGGTAACAACCTCTGGTCAAGGTACTCCTCAACTCCCAAAAGAACACTCCTCTTGTAACGGTACATTTTTTTTACGATCTAAACATTAAGTAATTATACATTGAGCTATTAATGTTCGGAATTACTCCAGATTTATAAGAATACAATTAGAAATGTAATAAATTATGTTGGGCCAGCGGAAAGTAAATAATTGGGCTGAATTGGATTTATGCGGGAAGGAATTTATATTTGGTTGAGAGTTGATTTCTAGCCTGAACTGGATTTATGAGGCGGCCAAGTCCGATTAGAAAATCCTACCGTATCTACACCAAACTCACCGTCGCGATCAAATGTGGGGAAACATAACCGGAGACACCGAGAGATTGTGTTTATCTCTTGAACCGCCGCAAAAGATTGGGATTACTTATCACCCCATGGAATCAAGGAGGAAGCTAACGATCTGCACCCATAAATACAGATTCGAAGAAAGAAGGAGGACGCAACAGTTGAAATATCTCACACCAAGCAGGCGAATGTGTGAAGCTGAAGAATCAGCCGAAGTACATGGATTCGAGGTTGAAGTTGAGGCAAGCTGAAGAATCAGCCGAAGTACATGGATTCCAGGTTGAAGTTGAGGCAAGCAGGTTGATTTTCGTATAAGCTACATCAAAGTCGAGGGTAAGGAACTGGTTCGAAGGTTGCAGCTGGAAGGGTTTTCTGGGCATTCTTTCCTCATTTACTTACACTATTTTAATTGATTCCTGTGATGTACTAAATAATGCAATGCACCTATATGCAAGTATACATAGCCACAAGTAGTAACTTTGCTAGTAGCAAAGGTCATCTCCTATGGATATAGTTCTAACACATGCTTGATTCAAACACACTTTCAGAATAACCACAATAGTTTGAAATCGTCATTAATCTAATCAAACTAAAATGGAACTAAAACAACTAAATGTAACTCAAACAAACTTCACACATCCGAACCATATGCAAATTTGATGCCAAAAGTCATAATGATCCGAAACTTTTAACAATTAACAAAATGATCCGAAAGTTCACAAGTCAAAATCACACAATATCTGAAAGTCAATAAGAGAGAGATGTTTAAGGGCTTGATCTATTGCTTTCCTATGCATTCATAATCGTAAACCTTCATCCAATGCCTAACTTTGCTCATTTTGCACCACAAGACTCTAATGTGATCAAAGCTCATGGTCAAGTCATTTGATCACTCTAAACCTCAACCCGAAGCTA
>JAOYMZ010021372.1:0-18283 GCA_025802335.1 Pinguicula primuliflora
GCAGGTTTTCGATTTTCCAGTCACCGTGTTTCTGTACGGTCGTAGATGGGTTTGGCGGGAATGAGTGTGGTTAAATTAGTGATTGTTTAGTAGTAACTATTTAGTCGTAAACTTAAATATATTCGATTTTTGATTTATTTCTAAAGATGAAGGTTACATTTGCAATTTTTTTTAAAAGGTAACTTTTCAAAAACAGATTTTAGATAAGGTTACATTTGCGAATGATCCCTCTCTTTCTTGTTGGGTCAAAGAGGGTCAAGTGGTTATGGGGTGAAAATTGCACTCATTGGTCACAGGTTCAAATTCTCTAATGACATTGCTTATAAAAAACTCTCTTTCTTGTTGGAGTGTAATTGTGAAGTGATATGTTATATGATTGTACAGTACAGTATGAACCCTCATGGTCATGCCACTCTAAAGATAAGGGGAAGACATGTTTATGGGTGGTGCATTCTTTTACAAAACTTAAAAATTTTCAATACGTAGACCCAGAATACATGCATATATATATTAAGAGGGATTCTCATGTAGTCAATATTGATATGGTCAATAATTAATTGTTGTGCTCAGTTCTAATCTGAGTCATTAATCTGACAATCGGATAATTCACATTAAATGAATCATTTAAGTCATTTTATGTGACTCATTTAATTCAGCTGTTGTCAGATAAGTGACTCAGATTATAATTGAGTATAATAACTAATTATTGAACACGACAACATTGACCACCTAAAAATTTATCTATATAAATAAGACCAGTGCTCTCTCTCTATATCTATATATTAATATGGTTCGAAGTCAACCAGTTCACTTTTAAAATGTCGGAGCATATTAGCATTTTTGTGTAATTTGCGCTCACATGTGCTGAACTAACAGGTATGCAGTAGAAAATTGTGTAGGTTTATGCTAACGTATACGATATAATATTGTGTGATTTCCAAAATTACCTGCGCTTGTTATGGCCGGCCCACGTTTCATTCCACGATTTCGCTACATTTTCAAACAGATCTGTGGCCCCGATCGAGATTAAGTTCAACCTTCAACCGTGAGTCCGTAACCCTTGCTTCATCCCATGATTGAGGTCATCTTCAACCTTCGATCGCATCCGAAAATATCCAATCGGTGCATCCATGTATATCCCGAAGATAGCAGATAAAGATTACTTGGATAACTCAAATCTCAGAAGCTTTAGCAGAAGAAGATTTCTTTTATCACCGCGTGTTTCTCCTCCCGATGGGATACAATTCATATTTGATATGGCCTTCCGGGATGACCGGATGACCATTCACATTCGATTTTGTGGGTGTTCTGGTACTCCTCCCAATTTACTGATTTCTGTTTGTTGTTCGTGCTGGATAGATCTTTCGCCAAGTTCCAAGGTAATGCAACCGTGCTGCTCTACATCCGGCGAACCTCTTCTTCTCGCATTCGGATTCGGCTCATTTTTGGGATTTTGTGGTACTCTTCTCGATTTACTGATTTCTGTTTGGCTCTTCATAAAGGTCTTCTTTACTGTTTTTGGATTTCAATTGATGATTTTGTGGGTCACTGATGATTGGGATTTCTAGTACTTTTCTGTTCATTGTTCGTGCTGCCTAGATCTTCCGCCCTTCCAAGGTAACCCACCCGTCCGGCGACCCTCTTCTTCTCACATTCACATTCGGCTCATTTTTGGGATTTTCTGGTACTCTTCTGAATTAAGTGATTTCTGTTTGGCTGTCCTTAAAGGTCATCTTTACTGTTCTTGGATTTCAATTGATACTCCAACGGCGTTGCTATTTTAATTGGACTTCTGTCGGTGTTCATTGTTTAGGTAAGTTCTTCATTGTTAGCATTGCATCTCCGTTTAATTGTCTCTTCTTAATGATAATCTTTACGGTATTTGTATTTCAACCTGGAGATCGGAGCATGATTATCATAATGGTAATGATCATCGGTGCACTATATTTAATTTCTTATTTATGATGCATTTATGTGAGTGCATTGTTGATTTCTTACTTTTGATGGTTTATTGTTGTTGATTCACCATTGAGATAAGCTAAGTTATTGTTAAGTTCTATAATCTATACCCTGTTGTGGACAACGCAACCTTTTTTGTCTTAGATTTGAGTAGCTTCATGTGGTTTGTTTATCCATGATGTTCCAGACGAGATTGCTTACCCAAAAAAACTTTTTAGTCTCTCCTATTTTCGGTAAACTCCGATTAGTGAGTTTGTTATGAGGAAAGATGTTTTTTATGGATGAGTTTCTGATGCATATGAATAACAGTTAGGGTTGGGAAAAGAGGACCACATGAACACTGAACTAAGGTAATTTACGTTTAGCAGATTGTGAGGATTTTTTTTTTAAAATGATGTTCATATTCCGTTTGTTGTATTTTGATTCTTTGGCTCCTACTTTCTCATGGCACTGACAAACAGTGCCATCCAAAATATGAGTACGTGTGGACTCATCAAATCTGAACACAATTATCAGATTACTTCTCATGCATCTACTAAAGGAGGAGGAGTTTGGTTAACAAACCCATACTGAGTTCGGAAGTATAGAAAATAGTGATTTTATTGAAGTGTTCATATGAATATAATATACCAGGCAGGATTTATATGGTGATTCTATCATCGAGTAGTTGTGTATACAGATGCAGTTTCACTTTGTACAATATTTCATGAGCGTAGTAGACCTTTTATTTTGAACAAATAAAACAGCTTTTTTGCTTCATTCTATTTTAGAAATTAGAAGAATTTGATGAAGAAAACTATCGAATGAAAAACAACATTCTTTAACAAATATGAAAGAGAGAAGTCAAGGTGAATTTTATTATTGTGAGGACAACCCTTGATTGTTGGCTAATAAATCGAAAACAAAAAGGGGTAGGAAAGAGAAATAAAATAAAATATAATATAACATAATAAAGTAATCTAATGAAAAGTAAGTAAGGCGGGCGACGTGCGAAGGGCCAGGATGATTTGCACAGAAAACTCGATGGACGGCTTGGATGCATGCATAATGAGGAAATAAGAGGTCGTTTTATTCAGGGAGTGCGATCGTTTACTTCCCTTCAATTTGTAGATATTATTGGGTAATGATGTAAACTTTTAATAGTTGGATTCTTTATCAATGTTTTTTCATTACTACACTGAACAAAATAGAGAGCCTTTAATGGCTTCAGCCACAAACTCATTTTCTTTTCAAAACGTATTTTTTTTTAAAAACTTGTCGGTAGGTTTTGGACGGGGTTACGCGTTAAAGATAAAATAGCTATCCTAGCGTTTATGATAGAATAAAACCCAAATTCTAGCTTAAAGAAGACAAATACAAAAATCAGCATAATAGTTTCTAGAGTTTGTGGTTGTTGAAGCTGTTGTTCTTTGGAAGAAGCTTGAACTTTTGGTACCTGCAGGAAGAAATGATATAGAAAGTAACTTATACCTGCAAAGTTGCTTGGGGGCCAGCTTCATGTCCCTAGTTCTTCTTGTTGCAGTAGACGTTGAATGTGTGCAGGAAGATCTTCAGACTTATAAAACAGATGTGCTCCACAGGACCTTCCAAGGATGGCGATTTCTTTAGCAACCAGATTCGTTTGATTCGTGCCACACGTAATAGACCCTGTAAAGCCGCTTTCTGCTAGTAGTTGCTTGATGTCTAGCAGTGTTGATCTTATTCTCCACGGTCCCTTCATCGGATCTGTAATTCCACATTTTATGGCAGGAGAAATAATTTCTAGTTCTAATGATTCGTGACCTGCTAGATAAAGTTTTAGTCCCTGGAGAATTGCAGTTGCCTCTGCCCAGAGAGTTGATGTCTGCCGCTGATTACAAAATGCAGAGCAGAAAATCCCTTGATGATCACGTAAAACTCCTGCATAACCTGATGAACGAGAATTGCTATCTGTTATAACTGCAATGTGGAGCTTGTGACTCTGGGTAGATGATGGGCGCCAGGATGGCTGTTGAGCAATTCCTGTCAGCTTTATAGGAATGTGAAGTCCAAATTTCTGTAGGCAAATGGATTCAGCAGCAGTGTTGTAAGATTTCAGATTGGAATTGTGCAGAATGTCTTTCACCTGAGCAACAACAGAGTGAAGTACAGAATAGCACGAAATATCACAGGCATCAATTCCGTGAGAACACCTAAATTTCCAAACTTGCCAACAAATAATCATAGGAACAATGTGGCAGAGAAGTCGAAAAGAGCCACTCCCTGTTATGCAGAACCACTTGTGCAATCGCTGCGTTATGGAGCTTGGTTGATTGGGGATTCCGCAGATATCTCCAAGCTTGCTCCAGAGATCTTGAGCTAATTCACTTTCGGAAAACAAATTATCCACAGTTTCAAAATTAGGGGACAAAATGCAGCATGTACATCTAGAAGCTAAATAAATGCCTTTAGCTTGGAGATTATAGTCCACCGCAAGGATATTGTGAAGTAATTTCCATAAGTGTATGCTAATTTTAATAGGAACCTTTGATATCCAGAGGGAAAAAATTTCAGTCACCTCCTGTCCATGTCTAATTGAATTCCATGCTGATTTTATAGTGAAGGAACCTGTTAGTTCAGGTTCCCAGCAGCTCATATCCTTACCTGCATGAATCCTAACCTGCATAACCTTATCCATGACGTTAGTTTGCAGTAGGTTATTTAAACATCGGTTGTGCCACGATTGGTTATAGATTGTGATGAACTAGTAAAGAGGGTAGAGTTATTGGATGATTATTTTACTCTATAAACTTATGATATATTTTTCAAAACGTACTAATCTTATTTTTTTGAATGATTATATCTGATAAAGAAATATATCATATGTTTATAGAGTAAAATGCAATTTACCCCTTGTGGTTTGAGGTAAAATCACTTTACCCAGTGGTTTAAAAACTGATCATTTATCCCCTTATAGTTTTAAAACAAGTCAACGCGCCCCGTAGTTTATTTTAATTAAAATTAACAATGAAAATACTAAAACACCCTTAATTAAAAAATAAAAAATGTTTTAACCCTAATATCAGTTATTATTTTTTAAATTAATAAAAATTATTAAAATATAAAGTCTGAAAAATTAAAAAATTATAATTAAACATAAAACATTAAAAAATAAATAATAAATGACTGTAAAAATCCATACAAAAATAAAAAACAATTACAATTCTATAAAAATAATAAAAAAACATAAAAAGACAGAGAAATTCCATAAAAATTTGAAAAAAAACAAAATTAATAAAACCGTAAAAATTTAGAACAAATAAAAATATAATTTTTAAAGTTTTTACGTATTTTTAAAATAGTTATAATTAAAAAAATATTACAAAATTAAATGTTTGTAGATTATTTAAAATATTGAATTTCAAAATATCTTTAGCAAAAGTATATATAGTATATTGTGTTTGGATTGTGTTTATTTTTTTATATATTTTTTAAAATATTAATATTATATATTGTCTATTATGTATTTTTTACATAATGTCTTTTTACATATTTTGTAGATCATGGGTGATTTCCATTGATTAGAGAGCAAATTATCTCTATCACATGTGAGCATGTACGAGTTAATGTTATAATAATTCATATTTGATTTATATTTTATATAATGCTAATATACATTTGATTCTTTATATAGATTTGAAAGTAACAAAAGAATAAAAAATTAATTAAACCTCATTTGCAATTTTTTAAATTTTTAATTATAATTTGACAATTGAAAAAAATTTCGGACGATTTATTTTTTTTAAAAAAACTCAATTTTTAATATTTTTAAATAGTATTTATATAATAAAAAGTAATAAAATTCAATAAATTAATTAAGGGGCAAAACTGTATTTTTTAACTACACTGGTGGCATTGTTGTTCTTGCACTCAAAGAAATTTCTAAAAACCTATATTGACTACTTAATCCTACGAAAAAAATGTAACGAAATTTCTAGTGAAAGAATCGCCGAAATTGTGATTACATGAATACCTTTAATTTTTTCTGAAAGAGTCAAATATTTAGACCTTAAATTTTTCTGTGTATTTCATGAATAGTCATATATATACCTTTAGTTTTAATGTGCCAATTATTTAATTCCATGAATTTTTAATTTTTTAATTTAGTATGTTAATTTTTTAATTTCACCGTTCTAATTTAATTATATATAATCATATATGTATAGTTCATAGCAATTTTTTTCTTATGCCGAACTTACGGTGCCGAAAATTGATACAGTGCCGAAATCTATTGTGGGCCGTCGGATTTGTGTCTGAACGGCCAAAATGATCTCGACCGTATGAACACAGATCCGACGGCTGAGAATAAATTTAGGCACCGTATGATATATTCAGCACCGTAAGTTCGGCATAAGAAAAAAATTGTAGTTCATAGACCTTCAATTGAGTCTCATACCTTTTTCAACACCCTCAAGAAAAAACATTTTTTACCTTTTCTCTTCCTTTCATCCCTTTCTTCCTCTTCTCCCCCCTTATTCCTCTTCTCTCAAAATTTCTGATTTTTATATGGTATTTATAAAAAATTTCATAATCAATATTAATATTCTTTAAATAATACTATTTAAATAATAATGCATAAAATTTAATGTCCTAAATTCAATATATAAATTATTTTAACCATTTCGATTGTTGAAATTAAAATATAAAATAATTATAAAATTTCTGTGTGAACATAACCCTCAAACAGATCACAAATTTTAAATTTGTGGCTGAAGGTGACCAAAAAGCTTTAAATTAAGTTTTTTGAAATTAAATTCGTGAGTTGTTCAAATTTTTTCAGAATGATGAGTCCAGAACCGATCTTATATTATAAATTCATCAACTATAAATACTGAAGAAACTTTGGTACTTTAAACACATATTGTTAGGATTTTCTGATTTTTTTAGTGGAAATCATCGTAAAAATTCATGATAAGTTCTGAAATCGTCTTAGTACGAGTATTTTAAAATCACTTATATTTTTCTCTCAGCAACTCATCCATTCTTAACTATGGTTTGAATGGAGCAGAACATGAATGAAGCCATAGTGGTTAACATAGAGGATAGGAGCCTAACCTAAGGAGCTTGTCAACCAGTCTCGTTTTGTTCCTTTTTAGTTTCTTCCCTTCAAAGAGGACGCAAAAAGCTCTAATCTTTGATAATGCCGAAAAGATTCATATTTTGTTAAATTACTGATCTTTTCCATAACATGATTGATACATACGAACTAATATTATTATCACAGATGGATGGCCCAGGAACCTAGCATAAAAATCACAAGAAAATGATTGGCAAAATATGATTAGATAGCATAAAAGTGTGGGTCACACAATGACCCAATTACATGCACTCGAATGTGTCTCTTGTATTTTTCTTTCCCAAATTTCTTGCTGAGAACCTGTGCATCTCTTTCTATGCATCAATATTTTGACATATTCCATATAGATATTCCAATAACTCCAGGTACATATGTGGCGAGCTCTCTCTTAGATACTTCCAATCCTCTCTTGGGATCGCACCTGCAAAAAATCAAGTCACAAAGTCACACGGGGGAATTCATGATACAAAACCTCAACAAGTCTAACTTTCTAAGTGAAGAGACTCAAAACATATTCAATGACCGAAGCAACCAAAGATGGATGATTACCTTGAAGATTTTCGTTCAAAGCAAGAAATTTAAAACATGCAGATTTCAATGGCAAGAAATTGTGCCGCCCCGCCAGTGTTAAAATATATGCAACCGTCTCCATAGTAATATTGTTGCATAGTTTAGAGGCACAAATCAGTAGGAGTTGATCGAGATTATATCGATCAGCAGCAGCAAAGATATGTTGATACATCAAGGTGGATGCTTCTTTTGATTCTATTCCTATGAGGTCTTCCAGGTTTGGTAGATCATCCCAATACATGAAATGAAGCAATGCCTGAATGCCATAAGAAACAAACAAAGTCCACTAGTAAGTAAATTAAAAAAGAAAAGAAAATAGAAGATCACTCGAAATAAGACCTTAAATACTGGTGGTTTCATCTCTTCAATTTTGATGCAATGGGCACTTGTATCCTTCATGGATCCAAAAAATTGGGCTTTAAACACAGGCGAACGAGCTGCAAGAACTGTCTTGTGCGCGGAGAAAATTTCTTGATCGACTTGGAACTTAATATCAGCTCCCTCTCCACTTTCCAACAATCTTCCAAAATGCTGGTTCATGTTTGATGCGGGCAAAAGTATCGAGTTTGAATAGCCGGTTTGTGGTCGCGGTACGGTAACACGACAACTAAAATAAAGGCCGCCGTTTTTAAAGTAGTAGTATGCTTCCAATACACTTCGCTTGATAAATTGAGGCCTACCCCTGTAAACCAAATACGCCATACAAAAAAATAGCACAAGTGATTCAAAATATAAACAATGAATTTAAGTAAGCCAACTTATAAAAGTGAGCCCGATAAAGTATCGTATGTAATTTTATGAGCTTTTGAACAAGTGATGAAACCCACCACGTTGTCCGTTTCTTGTCAAAAGTCAAACTGTGACACTCAGTTGACGCGATCTTCTGCTTCCCACTCATATCAGAGAGAGTTATAACACAATCAGCCCTCACATACCTTGGACGATTAGCCAATATAAGAAAAACTGATACATAATCCTTATCTTTGTCCTCAATACCATCAGGATAGATACGCATCTTCCATGAATAACCGCCGACACGAAACACATCAGAATCGATAGATTTCCCAATTCCCATTCCCTTAACTAAGGAATATCCATCGACCCTGAAATCATGATAACCAGTTATCGTCGTCGAAGCCGACCCAGACTGCGACAACAGCACGTTCGTTGCGGCCATGATTGGTGACCAAAAGATACAAGTATGTACGTGTTTGTTCGTAGGGAAACTAGTTTAACAAAAGACTGATATGGGATAAAGTAGCTGAGCAAGGTGTCTGCGGAGGCTTGGAGCTGTTCAAAAGTCTTAACACATACATCGCCTACTTATAGAGATAGAAACCCTAAAAGAATGTATGTGTTCATATATCAACCCGTCGGTCTATAACTTATACCGGCCCCGATAAAGTACGGGTTCGTAACGAGATAAAAAATATGGTCTGATATTGGTACGGAAAAATTAAGGTCCCTGGGGGAACTGCCCCCTTAAATTTGGTAAAAAATGCTTAAATTAATTTGTATTACAATCGTAGTAAAAGATGGTTAAGAAAATTATAGAACAACCGAAAAAAATAATGACAAAATTATACTTATTGATTAGTACATAATTTTTTTACTTATGTTAATCAAAATTATAATATAAGGCCAGTTCTGACATCATCGTGTCAAGAAGATTTTAGAACAATTCATAATTTTTAGTTATGACTGCTTTATCATTAAAAAAATAAAATCCTACCCAATTGTGTTTAAAGTGCAATTTTTTGTTATTCAAGTATCCAAATTGTCTCTAAAAGTGTCATTTTCTTGGTTTAAGTATCATTTTTTCCCCAAAATTAAAATTCATTAATGAAAAGGATTGCAGCGTTTATGTACAAATGAAACCTATCACTCTATATACTTGTTCTGCTTGCATATTCGCTCGTCAACTTCCTGTGATTTTTTGAGCTCCTTGGGAAGAAATGAAGTATGCTCGCTTTAAATTACTAAAAATATATGAACAAGCCTCTAGACAGAAAATAAACATCAATAAGAGCACTTTCATTATATCAAACAAAGTTCCCAGTACCAGAAAGTATTCAATCTCTACCTGGACAGGGCTCACCCATTCCTCCCTCCCCATGACATATCTAGGCTCCCCATTATATCAAGGAAGAAAGAGGAACACTGTCTTCATCTCTCTAATTCTAAAAATCAAAAACAAAATAGAAGGTTGGGGATCCAAATACCTGTCTAGTTGGGAAAAACTCACCCTCCTCAGATCTGTCCTTCAAAGCATTCCAATATACCAAATAATCACACTATTCTCCAATGCTTCAATAATCAAAACCATTGAGTCACTGTTAGCCAACTTCTTCTGGGGCAAGAATGTTGACAAATCAAAAATACATTGGAAATCCTGGAAATCAATCTGTCTACCTACTCAAGAAGGGGGCCTAGGATTACCCAGACTACAAGATATCAGTTTAGCTGCTAGCATGAATCTATAGTGGCTATTCAGGAAACAAGAATCCTTATGGGCCGAGTTTATGCATAATAAATACTGTAATGACTTCCCTTCGGTCATAGCTCCAGTACTTGGAAAAGAATTCATTCTGTCAGGCACCTGATGACAGAATAAATCACCTAGATAGTAGGTCAAGGGGACATTAGTTTCTGGAATGATAAATGGATAGATAACACCCCTTTAAACACCATATGCTCTGTGTCTCTACCTGGATTATTGGTAAAGCATACCTTAAATGCGTCTGGATGACATACTCCATGTCTCAAACAGCTTGTTCCCTAAGACTTAAGTCACAAAGACAGTCAAAACTCCAATCATCCAAAACAAAGACATAATCTGCTGGGAACCTGGAACTCTATGTCATTTCACCACAAAAACAGTCTGGTCCCTAATCCGAAACAGAAACCAAGAATCAAACATCTTTAAAAACATCTGGCATCTAGCAATCCTATTAAAATTCAGCATTCATGCATGGCGTGTTCTGCATAACATCCTTGCCATTGACACTAACATCCAATCTAAAGGCATTAGCCTTGCATCTCAATGCTATTGTTGCCTTTCTGCACCTAAAATTGAAAGCCTGGATCATCTGCTCTCTGAAGGAGAACTGGCCTTAAGCATATGGAATTATCTGGAAAATACTTGTGGAATATCTAACAGTGCAGGTCCTATCAGTTATAGAATATTCAGATGGATGAGCAGCAAAGGGGGAGCATCGCACAACCTGCTATGCAAAACTACAGTGTTGGTCACAATTTGGCACATATGGAAGTGTAGATGCTCCTGCAGGTTTGAATCTCTGCCCATATCAATTCCTGTAGCATTGCAACAGGTCTCCTTGCAGGTCAGGGATATCATGGAACAATCAGGCTACACCAGACCAACTATTCCAGCTGAACTGGCCTGCTGCTCAAGGCTCAACATCCGGCTTCCATCATAAATGTCCAAGAACCACAATCAGCAAATCTGGAAGCTTCTAGAGTCAGGGCACATCAAGCTTAATATCTCAACCCTTGAAGGATCATCACTTGAGTTTATATGTAGCTGGAGGTCTGATCAGAGATAGCAGAGGCGACTTCATTTTTGGATTCAGCAGTAACGGCCACTCATCTGAACTACATGCTGCCGTTGCTGCCATATCACAGGGAGTACACAATATTGTTGATTTTGAGTGCAATTCTTTTCACATTGAACTGGATATTCCGATCTTACTACCTGCTATCTCGGATGTAGACAGAAGCCCGTGGAGAGTGAGAAGTGAACTACTTGCCCTACAGCCTCTACTTCAACTGAAACGCCCAAGTTCGGTACAACTATGCACAAAAAGGTAGAATTTAGCGGTATCTTCAATGGCACACTCAAGTTATACAGAAGGGCCAGAGCATCATACACGAGCTGGACAACCTTGCCTACAAATACGAAGCAACTACTGAGGTTGGATGGTGTAGCATCCCAGCCTACATTGGGAGGACCTCAATCAGACCGAACAACAAACATATGAAACCTATGACAAAATCCCAGAACCAACACACAGGTAATTATCTAAATTTATTTTTGCAGGTACATACAAAGTTGACTACAGCCCTCATTCAGCAGCTTAGAACTTTATTAGTTAAAACTCTAGAACTGCTTATTTGGTCTGTAACTACTGTGCTTAAATTTGTTCTTCTATTTTCAAACGCTAGGTTGATCTTGTATGAACATTACGGCTCGGTAGTAGCTATTTATTCATTAACACGTAACCCCATCCGAAACCAAAGGATGGGTTTAATCTAAAAAAAGGGAAGAAATGAAGTCTCTTCTTTTTGCTGCATTCATTGGCTCACCTGCTTTTCTTTTCGTTGCATTGTCCTTGACTTTCTTGCTTGCATATCTTCTTGCTGATTGTCCTGGCTTGGAAATCTTACATGAGAGATCAACCTATGAAAATGAACTACCCTTTAATGTCCTATATCCTATACGTTCAGACTAACAGCGAGTAACTCTTACCCGTCCGAACTCCGCTAAGTGGAGAGGGTAAATCGTCCCGCCTCCTCAAAACCTTCCCCGACAAACCTCTGGGGTAGGAGGGAAAGCCGAAGAAGGAAAAAGAGTATGTCACCCAACTTGCCTCTCTTTACAAAGAGTATGTGAGTGTGTGCCTCCCATCGTGAGTGCCTAAATCTGTGCCTAATCCTAGACTGTGCAGGTATAATTATGTCCAGATCCATAAATGAAATAACAACATCGGGTTATGTGAGTGCCTAAATATTTGCTTGGTTGCAATGACATGAATGTGTCAATTGGGATGCTTTGCAAGACAGGCTTAATAAGTGCAGTCTGCCCCCCTGAGATAAATAGCATGCTGCCCAATGACCTATTCTGTCTTGGATCTTGGTTATCAGTTCTGAGAATATTTTTGATCTCTTTCTTACCACATATAGCGGTATGCCTAAGTATTTTGTTGGGAGTGTGCCTCTGTCCATACCTGTGCTTGCTTTTATTCGCTGAATTTGCCTTTCTGTAGCTTTTTCAAAGATGTGGAAACAACTTTTCTGAAGGTTAATTCTTTGCCCCGAGGCTTGTTCATAATCTGATAAAACTTTCTTAGTGGCCTCTAGAGCTCTTTTTGTTCCATTCGTGAATAGTATGATATCGTCAACAAAAGCCAAGTTTGATATCTTTTGGCAATTAGAAGGGACTCTGTAAGCTGTCCCTGGTTTCATTTGAGGCAATGAGTTGAGATTTCTGGAGAGCGCTTCAGAAGATATAATAGATAGACTCGAAGAGATAGGATCTCCTTATCTTAAGCCCCTTGAAGACTTAAATAAACCGAATACCTGGCCATTGATTAATACATTGGCCAGGTATTCGGTTAATACTTCACAATGGACCTATCAATCCATTGTGAAGTTGGAAGATGCAGGGCCTCATCTGCTATCTCTCAAAGCTGAGCAGCAATTAGCAAAAGCATGAGGAGCTGCTTTCTCACACAAAATGACAGTGCAAAAATGGAGAGATTACAATCTGGATGCCTCGGTTGCGTGCCTGTTTCCAAAGTGAATCAACTACAGTCTACATCTTCACGAAGGTGACATTGCTAAGTACTTAACAATCACCTCGGACCAAGGTACATACCTAAAGTGCAAAATATATTACCGGATAATTCTCTATTTCAATCTGGTGCATCATCTCTAGTACAAAAATGCATTGATGCTTGTTTGTGAGTATATGTTAAGGCAAACAGGATCTGTGATTGCAAGGTTTTTGCATTGGAAGGTTTCAAGGATTAATCTGTAACTACTTACACAGAATGATAACACCAAACATGAGCATATCACTTAGCTTCTCAAGCAAAAATAGGGACCTACTTCCTTGCACATAATGACAATACGAAAATTAAGAGAGTAACACATGGTTGCTTCGGCTGCGTGCCTGATTCCAAAGGTGAATCATTTGCAATCTATTTTTACACGGAGGTGACATTGCTAGGTACGTTTAGTAGTAATTTGAGGTTTGATTAAGCATTGATAACTTTTTTTTATCACAGTTTCTCATTTGTTCGGTGGTGTTTTCAATTTTTCCAGGTCACACTCTTTAATCCTTCCGGCCCGAAAAATTTGTGATAACACTTGACTTCATATCCCCCACGCACCCAGGGATTCCATATCACTCTTTTTTATCACGACATTCTTTACAAATTTTCCCTCATTTCTCCCATTTCTCGTTAGTTCTCTCCCACATCGATCTCTCTTGTTCAAACTTCCGCCACCATCGCCTCTCAAATCTCTTTCCACAAATCATCTTCTAAGTAAGGTTCAGTCTTCAATAGGCTTCTGAACTTCGAATTAGGGTTTCTGTTCTTCGAATTAGGGATTCTGTTCTTCGAAGTAGGGTTTTTGTATTTTTGATAATACTCTGTCCATATTAATTGTGATGTTTTGTTGGCTATATTTTCACAGATCTGTGATGATTTTCTGCTTGATTGATGATTTTGGGTAACATTTTTCTGCTATATTATTTTCGATGTGTATGCAACATTTAATACACAATTCGGGTGTTTAATTGATTGTCCAATAATTATTTATCTTATGAATTGTATTGTGTGTGAATCGTATTCTGATGTTTTCCTGGAAATTGGATAGATCGTTGTTTAGGTAATGCAAAATTTCGATAAGGTTGCAAGTTGCAAACCTATATAGAATCCAAAAATATGTGGCCTTTGAACATGTTTTCTTTGTTATACTGCAAATTCCGATAAGGTTGCCAATTGGATAGATTTTTTTTCTTTGTTATACTGCGGCCTTTCAAAATGTTGGCCTTTTTCTTCATTACACGAACTGCTGTTTTATTCGGCTTGTTCATAAATTGGTAGCAGGTGTTAGAAGTAATATTTGTCCGCATGTCTGCATTTTGATTATGCTTTGAACCTTTTAGATTAAGTCTCAAGGCAAGGGAAAGGCTAAAAAAGTACTGGATACCAATAGAGGAACGTGCTTTTGTTAAATGCAGCAAAAAAGTTGGTTTTGGAGGGTCTAAATCTGATAATGGGTTTAGACCCGTATTTTGGAATGCTTGTGCAGACAGGACAAGGGCAAAACTAAATGGTAGTGACATCTTGGGAAGGCTTCATGTGAAGTCCAAGATTCATGTGTTAAAGAAAGAGTACGACACACTCTTGGCTTTCATGAGTATGAGTGGTGTTTCAATTGACCTTAATAAGAACATGATCATCGTTGGCAGCGAGAAAAATTGGCAAACCGTTGTTAATGTGTGCCCTATCTTATGTACTGTTTATTAATGTATGCATAATCACACATTTACTAATCAATCTTTATTTTGTCTTACAGGCCAACCCAGAGTTTAAGTTATTGAAGGGAAAGGCGTGACCCTATTATGATTACTGGTGCGAGATCTTCGGGAAGGACCGTGAAACTGGAGACAGTGCTAGAAACCATGCACAGGCAAAGGAAGACTGTGGCAGCACCAAGGATGTGAAAGACTTTATTGATGAGTATGATAGTCAGACAGTTGAGGAGTATGCTGAGATTGTGGCAGCACCAATGGCTCCTACGATCAAAGAAGAGAGTGATGGTAAGAAGAGGAAGAAATCTATAACCTCCAATAAATCAGAATCAGGATCTTTCCTTGAGGAAGCAAAGTCCACTCTTAGCTTCATCAAGAAGTGGATGCAGACCAAGTAAGAGAAGGAAGCAGTGGCTGTTGGTGATGCACCAAAATCCATTGGAAGCATTTTGGCTGCGTTAGAAACTTACCCGAACTTGACCTTCAAAGAGAAGATGAGGAACAACTATATCTTGATGAGGTATCCTCATGATTGGGCGATGTGGTCCAATTTGGGGCATGCTGAAAGAGGCAAGTGGATCCAGTTACTCCTTTCTGAAAATCTGCCAAATAAGGTTTGATTTGGTTGGATGTTTGATGCCTAAATGTCGTTGCTTATGTTGATGATCTTTATTGCTTATGCTGACGAACTTTGTTGCTTATATTGAGGAACTTTGTTGCTATGTTGCTTATGTTGGGAACTTTTGTTGCTTATGAATGCTTATGTTGCTGCTTATGATGTTGGTAAAATTGTATCAATCCTGCCTACTGAACAGGTGATAAACTTAAGGGCATTGTAGTCATTTCCAGGGTTTTTTTACTGTTTAATCAATCCTTATCGAGCTATCGCTTCAGAATAATCACTCTACCGAACAGTGGATACACTATCAAGATTTCGATTTCTCAAATTTTATCACAAATTTTATCACCAATTATCACATCAAGCCTTATCAGGTTTGATAACTCAGTAACGCTACCAAATGTATCCCTAATCTCGTAGCAATCACCATGGAGCAAGGTACAAAACTAAAAGTGCAAAGTATATGTTTGGATAGTTCCTATTTCAATAAGGTGCAACACCTCTAATACAAAAAATTATTTTGTGAGGAATTGCTGAGCCAAGCAGGTCTACAAATGGTAAGGGGTGCAGACAGTTTCAGCAGTGCACAAAAATAAAAACAATTTACTTGAAGGATGTTAAACTAAAATGCCAATGATCATCTCTGGACAAGGGACTGTCCGTGGAGATGAAATGTGTAAGCTGTGAAAAAGAGAACAGCCTGCAATGCTCCTACATCACGAATCAGTTACATGCACACACACACATTGGTGTGTGTGTGGGCCCCGCACATGTGAGTAAGTGTGGCTTTTTCGTAGTGTCAGGTTTCGTGGGTTATATCAGTTTTGGAGTTCTCTTATGATTCAGCGTAGCAGTCTTAAAAGATTAACAAAGAAGCTGCAGTTGGCGGAGGGAGGACGACAATAAAAGAGGAAAATTGAGAATTTTGAAATCTCATATCATGTAATCAATAGATTTATACTTATAAACAGACTATTATTCATTAATAAAATGCAAGGTTTTTCTTTAAAAAAAAATATATCTTTCATATCAAACAAATAAAAAAAAGCTAACAAATCTCAGAATAAAATGGTTTAATTTTTAATTTCCAATTCATACTTTTGAAGTTTAGTTTTTTGTCAGGGATGAATCAAAATCAAATCATGGACAAATTAAATTAACTAAATGTCGTATGTTGGGCTTGGGTTCAGGCTCAGACTTGGGCTTGGGCTAGGGCTTGGATTGACTTTATCGTTAATCCAGCTAATACACATAAAAATCAAAATGCAGACTATGGTTTCTTTCAAATATCCCAATTCCCAACAAATGTTTGAGGCACGCTTCTATGACGTATGTAGTGCGCGGCCAGGGTTTCAACGGGAGGCAGAATTGATTTGCTGTTTTGAGCTTCTCATTTTTACTTTCCACATGATGAATATCGAAGCTAGTTCGTCTAGAAGGTACCAGATTCGTCCTTTAGAACTGTAAGAGCTCCTTTATTTCATGATTTCTTCGTCAACTGGGGTATGAGAGAAACACAAAATAAAAATTATTTGAAAATGCTACATGTACTCCAAGAAGAGGGTGAAATGATTCCCCTATTGTCTTGAATTGCCGTAAACGGCTATAGCAACACACAACAAAGGAGAAGCTTTCTGGGCGGTTGTCAAAAATGCCATCGATTTTCTGCTTACCGAGCTTTTCAAATTCTACACCTTTATACAGTAAATTGAGTTTAATGATCATTACTATATGGATGTGACGTGATCAGTTTTTTACTTACAAAAAAAACGTGATCAGGTTTTTAATTATAAGAAAAAACGTGATCAGGTAACTGGTGTTGAATCCAATGAAGTTTTTGGCGTTGTCGCTGCGCCCAAATTTGTTGCCTTGTGTTGGTGAATTGCAGATTCTATTAATCTTGAATAGGTTCTTGAATTTCTTACATTATTACAAATCCTACATACCGTTTGCCATGTTCTTTGCTTTCTCCATTTTTTTTTTATCAAATGGTTGGGATTTTGATTCCGTCTGCTTGTTGCTCTGTTTTGTGAAGTGTAGATAAATAATCTTTTAGCTGATCATGATGTCGAGCAACGGAGAAAGCAAAAAAATATCTGAACTTTTCATTGGAATGGTTCCGATTTTCCCAGAAGAGATTTTCGAAGATATCCTGGTGTGGCTACCGGTGCTTTCACTCCTCAGATTTAAATGTGTTTGCAAGCCATGGTACTCCTTGATCTCAAGTAACCGTTTCATACAGGCCCATCTCATGATTTCCAAGAAACATGGCAACTTCCATAGCCAGCGCGTGCTTTTCATTGAGAAGTTGGGACACACAACCTCTTTAATGAACTGTTCTTTCCTCCCCCATGAATCGGGGACTGTGGAGGTGGCTGTGGACTCTAGTAGTCCGGTGCATAGCTTAACATATATTGACTTTATTGGGACATGCAATGGCCTTATCTGCATACTTTTTAAAGGCTGTATTTACTTGTGCAATCTATCTACAAGAGATGTTAAGGAATTACCTGATATAGATGGATGTTGGTTAAGCAATGTCATGCACGGGTTGGGTTTTGATGAGGCTAATGAGGATTACAAGGTTGTGTGCGTCACAGAAAAGGACTTTGGACATGTATATAGTTTGAAGTCAAATTCTTGGAAGCAAGTGGTGATGCTTGAGGAGTATATTACGTATCTTGGACATAAAAGGGGTATCTTTGTGAACCAAAAGCTTCACTGGATTAAGGATATTGGAAACAATAAGTATGAA
>JAOYMZ010021383.1:0-18282 GCA_025802335.1 Pinguicula primuliflora
TGTGTTCAATCGAGCTTTAAGGTTTGGCGTTCTAAAGCTTGCATGAATAAGGGTTGCTGACAGAAACAAAGAAATGGTGCGGTTAGGAGACGAGAAAAATTAAATGCAAATCAAGAAGATATTTCAAGGTGAAGCATCAAATTACCAAGAAGTCCAATAGCTAATGCCCAGAGGAGAATTAGGATGCCACAAGAGACGAACCAGAGAATGAAACTCACTGCAGGGAAAATTGGGTTGTGGTAATAGCATTCACTAAGCTATTTCTAAACATGTAGGGACAATAAAAGAATCTACAAATCTCCCACCTGAAGAAAATATCAGAACAAATACCCATCGAGGTCGTCCACATACATGTATTGCTCGTTTTGCAGAAGGGCGACCCCGAATAACAGGCCTGAACAAGTTATAAACTTAAGTTAGGAGCAGAATTGAAAGCTCAACAATATCAGAAAAACAGATACACTTACGTGAGCGTAGGTCTCATTTTTGAAGCTAGGTGTGGAGAGATTTGCCTGACAGTTCTAGTGACTTTCTCACTGAAAGTACCAGCAAAGCTAAAGAAAAGAGTAACAGGGATGTAAGAATCTGAAAAGAAAATTAAATAAAGACTCGAAGCATCAAATACCAATGAACAACGAAATGAAATAACAAAATTGATACACAACTGTTCGTCCAACCAAATAGATAGATGCGCTTCCAGGAGAATATTACAACTTACAACCCTCGAGGCTTCATGCAAGGAAAATAGATTGAGTAATTCCAAAACCTTTACCTATCATTTAGAAAAGCAATGCTCAAAGCTGTCATTAGAGCAGCAACAATTGCTAGTGGCCTCCTCAAGAAACCCATCCCTGAAATTGACGTGTATCCCGATGGATTAATCAATATTCAGTATAAAGTTAAGCACGTCAGATAAAGCTACATGCACAATAAAACACAACATTTAGCTCTCACCAAGAATGAAAATGATCAGGATGAAATAATTGGTCCGATAGCTGCAAGAGAAGATCATAATATGCAAACAAAGTCAGAAGCGAGAAATAAGGATACAAATTATAAACAAAACAATTTGCCAATGAAGCAGTAAAAGGATTTTCTTCGGAGAAGATAAAGGGAAATTGGAGAATGACTGCACAAGATTCAAAACTAGTCCCGTATGGTGAAAAATCTAGAGATTGTATACGTGAAACGAGAAAGATTATCATGGCCACGACAAAGAACGGATCGTACTAATAGAGGTTGCATTTGATGCGGCTGTTCCATTTAGTATAAGAACGAGGGAAAGTGAACCGGGAGAAGAATTCCGCGACGGGACGCGGTGGCGACGACCAATCTACTTCTCTAAGCGCGTCGACTAGATCCTCAGCTGTAACAGTGCTCCAATCCATTGGCAATTGGTCGATGAAATTGCTAAAAGATCAAAACCCTAGAAAATTGAAAATTACGGGGGAAAAAACGAAGAACAAGACGTGAAAGATATTTCAGGGAACTGCCAATCTCGGTTGCGAAAAGAATGTTGAGCTCTTATTTGATCTTTGGTTTTTGGTTGAAGAGACGATGCAGGAAGGGCAAGAACTAAAAGAGGAAGATAGCATTAAAATTTAAAAGGATATAAAGGTCTGAGCCGGCGTTCAAACCGTCCTGAAAAAAATTTCGATCGAGGGACGACGCCATGTGCTTACAGGTTCTCGATCGCTTAAGTTAAGGTGAATACTTTAATTCTTGTTGTCAGATTAAAATTCTACTATTAGGGTTTGAATCTGGGATGTAAGTTAATTTGTTCGGCACATAAGTCCTGTTTTTTGCAATGGTTCTTATGCTACTTCTTGTACTTCTTCTACTATTTCTTCTTCGACTTATTCTTTTGGAGGTTGCACCACACTTTTGATTTTTTGAGTGTTTGCTAGATCTGTTTCTGCTTCTACTTTAGAGGTGCAAACGGTGTTTTGGTCTATAATCCAAAAGCATTAGGAGATACGTCTACGGTAAAAAAATAAGCGGTGACATTTTTGAAAATAAATAAAATATACATAAAAGACATTTTTATACATTTTTTCCTCCAGAACCTTTTCCGATGGCTGGAGGCTCGAGATCGTGTGGAAGAAGACATGGAAACACAACACATAATGGAAAACCTTGTCAGTCCTCGGTAGTCTCCAAATAGTGTGGAAATGTACAGAAACAAAACAAATACTGGGTGTGCGATGAGATGTAGAGATGGTGAATCGTCGTCTATGGTTTTCAATTTTCGAAAAGAACAAAGAAAGAATTGAAAACCAATCAACCTGTTCAAGCTTGAGGAACACCATGTTTCCGAGGATAATCACACTCCCCCATTTATCAAGTGTCTTGGCCAATTTGGGATACTAAACTGTGTCCTTCTCAATCCGCCTCAACCTCGCCATCATTGTTTCCATCTGTGATAGCCAAAGAATCTTCTTGGCATCCTCCACCGTAATCGTCGCCTCTGGCGACGGCAAAATCAATCCATCCAGCCGGATCATGTCCTTCGCAATGTCCATCCCGTGCAGTTTCTCAA
This sequence comes from Pinguicula primuliflora, assembly GCA_025802335.1. Taxonomy (NCBI): domain Eukaryota; kingdom Viridiplantae; phylum Streptophyta; class Magnoliopsida; order Lamiales; family Lentibulariaceae; genus Pinguicula; species Pinguicula primuliflora. The sequence goes on from JAOYMZ010021383.1 coordinate 2,540, forward strand.
AAAGCTTCTCAATAAGGGTAAAATTAAACTTTCTATAAGAAAAGCTATTTTCAATTAAAAACATTTGCAAACACTATTTTAGAATTTTTTGTGTAACACCACAATTTTTACAAAGACACAATATTTTTTTACAAATTATTTTTTTTTAAATTTTCTCTATTAAAAAGTAATTTATCAAAATATAAACATTACCAAGGCACAATAACCACTACAATCACACTTGTCACTATATTGGATTTAACCGTTTTAATTATTACCATGGCTGGTAAAGGTGTTAAATTCACCATTTTAAAATGTATTGACATGCATGAATAATTATTTTTTTTGAATCCCTAAATCGAGGGGATATAAATTCATGACTTTTGAGTGCACTTATCACTCTGAGAACCATTAATCCAACCTCTCATTGACTACATGCATGAATAAATTAGACAAAAACTTAAGTAGTTGCTACTTTTTGTACCGTTTGATTGTATTTGAAGAAAAACCAAAGTATTTTTTTTTTACAATTTGAACCAAAGTATAGAATTAACTACACAGTTATAATAAAACTTTCTAGATACACAAAGTTCACAATATTGTATACGTTGTCTTCCGGAAGAACATTAAGATGTAATTCTAAATAATGTGATCAACACACAAAATATGAAATTGCATCATGTCTTTTGTGGGATGGTAACTATTATGATGATGGTAAGTGATATTCTCAGCATGGTAAGCAATAAAATGCAGAATGGACGGTTGGAAGTGCAGGGCAAACACATAATATAATATTGTTCTTTTTTTTTCAAAGTATTATCTACATCATTTTAGTATGCCAAAAATAGAATTTCGACGACCAGCATCACAATAATTCAAAAAATTCTCCTCCACATCCTATTTTTAATATTTGGGAGGCAAATACCATGCAGTTACAAGCGTCTAAATTTTCATTAAAAAGAAAAACAGAAGTATTTACAAAATTTAGTGGGCCTAGCCCGCCTCTTGCTTGGCCTAAAAAGTTAATTACAACCATACCCATATCGGAACCGGGTGAGTCATTCATTGTGAAAACGAATATGTACTCGAAGCTTTCTTCACTTTTGCACTCAAGTAGTAAGCCGAATGAACATAAAACTCTCTCCAGATGTGGATTGAGAGTTATCAAAATGTGACTTGTTTCTAACCCTCCAAATCTGCCATGTGGTTGCATCCCATATGATCTTCCACAGGTTATTTCAACCCGTTCCGGCTTTAGTTCCATGAAAACCTGCAGTGAGTATACGGGTATGGTTGTTTGTTGTAGTCCAAGCCATCTAAAGACCTCTATCCGTATCTTGACTGTCACCGGACATCTCTTGAATGTATGTTCAACGTCTTCTGGTTCACTGTTGCACAGGCTGCAAAGAATGTCCTCTTCCATGCTGATTATTCCTCTCTTCTACAGGTTTTTCAGCATTGGAAGCCTTTCTAGTTCCAAGCGCCAAAGGAAAATTGATGTCTTTGGCCAGAGTGTACCTATTCCAGACTGCCTTGAGGTTTGAGATTGCTGCTTCATCCAGGTGTGGAGGGAGTGTGCTGACCATGACTTCATATGCATCTTTGACTTGGTATTTGCGAGTTGAACTCGGTTTGTATCTCCATGAATTTTTTGTGTGTTCCTGCATAATCACATTAGCCAAACATGATTCAAGTTCAGCTAGTTGTAAGATCTTCAAGCCGTCTAGACTTCGTTTCCAGTCCCAGCGCCATGTCCACACTCCTAAGTTCCAAGAGCCTTGATTTGGTACTGCAAAGTCTCGGTTTCTAGTTTTTCTGTATAGTCGGGGGTACTTTTCCCTTAAGCTGTGGTTGTCCAGCCAATGATCGTCCCAGAATCTGATCATGCTTCCCTTTCCGACATTTATCGTCCAGCTTTCTTGGAACCACAACTTGGAGAGGGTGGATTGCAGATCTTTCCACCAGGCAGAGTCACTGACTTGGACATTCTCCGTTCATGCCCTCTTCTTGCCTGCGGTTGTATCACTTTCAGTTCCTCCACTACACCGAGACCTCTATTTTGATGTCCAGATCTTATATTCAGATGAATGATGTTTAGGTTCAGAATTCTAATAATGATCCTCTAAATGACGTGAATAGGACGGCTATGAATAGAATTCATTATATTTCAGTGGAATATAAAAAAAACCATGTCGTTCGAGTGGAAGGAGTGGACCCCCCCGGAAGAAGCGGCCGAAAACTCCGGCAGACCCCCTGGGAAGCGCTGATAAGATGGAGAAGAAGACAACACCTGACGTGTAGATGACAGAGAAAGAAGGAGGGAACGACGTACAAGAGATGGTGCAACCAGAAGGAGAGGAACTAGACAACTCTAAACAATGGACACTGGTTACACGATGAAAGCCCACCAAAGCTCGACTCAGCCTTGCTATCCAACAGTCGGAGAAGACACGAGGAGGGACATACTTTGACAAAATCAAGGAGATGCGCTCAAAACTATCATCACTTTACTTCACCAATATCCCTCCTAGTTGGGATGCTCGTAGGCTATCTGGTATATTCAAGGAGTATGATAAGGTCTTTGACATCTACAAAACAAGTAGTTCGGAAATGCTGGCGGAGAAGATTAATGGCAGGGTTCTGGCTGGGTATAAAATTCAAATCAATGTGTCTAGATATTATGAGAAAAAGGCAATCCAGAAAGGAAAGCAAAAAATGGTGTTTCAAGAAAAACCAAAGGATACAAGGACAGCTGATAAGGGGCTGAGAATGACAGCCCCATATGCTGAAGTGGTTAACTCCTCTGGCAGTATGGTGCCTAAAGTGACTGATGAATCGAATAAAATGCTACATACTACTCAACAGGACAAAGAATGGGTTGTGAATGTTATTGTGGTTGACCTGAAGGATGGGGACACCCAGGAAATCGAGCAGAAGTTGAAAAGATGTGTTTTTTCAGGTTTTACTCTAAACTTGATAACGAATGATAAGGCGCTAATCAGAGGCCTTAGCAAAGATCAGGAATCCAGACTCTTGGATCTCGGAAATATGAAACAGAAAACACTGTTTCATCAAGCTAAAAGATGGGAGTCAGATGATTAATTACAAACGAGAAAGAAATGGATACGTATATCGGGAGTTCCATTCGTATGTTAGAACGAGAGGAGCTTAAGATGGATAGGGGCCCAGTTGGGCTCTGTTCTAAAGATTGATGATGACATCCTCCTGCATCGAAACCTCCTGTGGTGCAGAATGCTGATTCACACAGCTACCAGAAAAAGAATGGATGGAATCAGAACGATAAATGTGGACTCAAGCATGTATGGGATAGAATTGTGGAGGAAAACGATATACTGGATATCTGGAGTCTCTGCCATCCTCAAGAAAATGCCCGTTTGACGTCGAAGAAGTCCCCACTCCAGCGAGATCGGAAAACACGAGTCAGCCAGCCTGGCAGACACTTACAATTAATGTATTAATTGAGCCCCTGCATGATTTGCAGTGTTACGAGAAGAATGATGATGTTAGTCCAAGTGTAGTTATGCTGATACTGATTACACGCTACCCAAGTATGGAAAGTGGAAATAATTCAATCACAAGTCAACACACTCCTTAGGATAGTTTGAAATTTGAAGTAGCCCACAAAACTAGATTGGGCCAGGCTTGTACATGGCCCATCAAGTCAATAACCCGGAGAATGTCCTGTTCGAAATGAACTTCCTACTCCCAGTTGCTAAAAACTATGGAGGCTAAGGCTAACAGGAAACAACGTATGGAGAAGATGAAAGCGAAGAAGGCAAGCTTGCCATGTACCCATCTTCCTTAGCCTCAATCTATGGTCTACTACATCCCAGAGACTCTAGAGGATGTATTGAAAGAAGCTAGAACCGCACTACAGTTGGCAAGCACACTGGAACTGGAAGTTAATCAGGCTCATCTAAACAATCTGATATGCATGGAAGAAAGGGACAACCAGAGTACGGTGGTTGCCTAATTTGATCACTCATCCTTGGTGAACCCCTGTAATTAATGAAGATATTGAGTCATAATATTCGTGGTTTTGGTGGTGGACAAAAGAAAAGGTTAGAGAAACTATCCGCAAATTTGATATCCAATTTATCTTCTTACAAAAGACGAAACAAAGGACTATCGAAAGGAGGACATGTGAGAAGCTATGGAGAAATGATGATTTTGGCTTCGAATACCAGCCCTCTGCGGGCCTTTCTGGTGGCATGCTATGTATCTGGAAAACTGACAGTTTTCACTTCACTAGTTGCTGGAAGACTAGAAACTTAATGGAGATCTCAGGAAACAGACTTTCTGGTGGAGAAAGTATACGTACGAAAATCTTGAATGTCTACTCTCCTTGTACTCTGGCAGGGAAGAGACAGTTATGGTAGGATATTCTGTCTAGATTGAACCTAGATGCTGAATCTATTTGGTGTGTGTGTGTGGAGACTTCAATGCAATCCGAAGCGCTGAGGAAAGAGTTGAAACATCCCAGCCTGTTTTAAGTGAGATAGCTGAGTTTAATGCATTCCTGGATGAAACAGAATTGGCAGATCTGCCTCTGCAATCTAAGGGATTCACATACTATCATCGAGGAGGGCAGTGTGTAAGTAGGATTGATCGTATATTTATTTCTGATCAATGGCTCAATCTGTGTCCACCCCTGACTCAAATGGCCATAGATAGGAGATCATCTGATCATGTCCTCTTATCCTAACCTATGATCTGCAAAACTGGGGTCCTAAGCCCTTCAAGGTTATGGATGCCTGGTTTCAACACCCAGAGTTTGAAAGATTTGTTCAGAAGGCCTGAAATGAAACGCTGCTACTGGCACCAAAGGTTTTATATTGCTGCAGAGATTCAAACAGTTAAAGGAGAAACTGAGGGCTTGGAATAAGGATATTTTTGGTGATATAAAGAAGCAGTTGCAGAATGTGCATGCTCAGGTGGCAGTTCTGGATAGTCAAATGGAGACTGCTCCATTGACTATTGCTGACAAAACTGTAAGGCAACAAGCAGAAGCAGAACTCAAGAAACTAAATCAGATTATGGATACTACCCTATTTCAGAAATTCCAAAACAAGTGGCTGAGGGAAGGGGATGATAACACAAAGTTCTTCCATGCCTGTGTGAAGAAAAACCAAGCTCAAAAATCTGTCATAGGTATGTGGATAAATGGAACCTGGGTTACAGAAGTCAGTGCAGTTAAGCAGTTTATTCACAAAAGTTTTGAAAAGCACTATATGGAAGATCCTGTTCCTAAGCCCAAGCTGAATTTGGAACTGACAAACACTGTCTCTCATGAAGAAAATATGTGACTAACTGTCCCGTTTATGGAGCAGGAAGTAGTTGATGCTATGAAACAAATCGGGAGTGGGAAGAGTCCAGGCTCGGATGGATTTAACTATAGGTTTCTCAAACATTTCTGGCCATTATTCAGAGATGACATCATGTCTTTCTTTCATGACTTCTGGCAAGCTGGAAAACTAACGAATGGGTTAAATGCCACTATGGGTGCACTGGCCACTAAGTGCAACGCACCAAGCTCTATTCTGGACTTTAGACCTATTGCAATGGTAGGCTCTATGTACAAGTTACTTGCTAAAGTCCTGTCCCTGCAGTTATCCAAAGTCCTCCCGAGGATAATCTCTGCCTATCAGACAGGGTTTATCCATCAAAGATCAATTCTTGACAGCATCCGGCTCACTAATGAGGTGTTGCATGACGCGAGGGCTAAGCAGAAGAAATGCACAGTGCTGAAAGTAGATTTTCGAAGGGCCTTCGACAGTATTAACTGGGCTTATCTCTGGCACCAAATGGAAGCTAAAGGATTTTGTGAAAAGTGGATGGGATGGATAAAAGGATGTGTGGAAACTACTTATATGTCTATAACTGTGAATGGAAGTTTGTTTGGGGAATTCAAGATGCAACGGGGGTTAAGACAAGGTGATTCACTCTCTCCTCTTCTATTTGCAACAGCGGCGGAAGGCTTGAACGAGTTGATTATGAGGGCTGTAGACCTGGAGGTTCTGGAGGGGTACAGAGTGGGAGATAACAGGGTTAGAATAACTCATCAGCAGTTTGCTGACGACACTATCCTGTTTGGCAATGGATCTTTGGCTGATATTGTAAGTTTTAAAAGGTTGTTGTGAATCTTTGAGCTCACCTCTGGGCTCAAGGTAAACTTCTCTAAGAGTAGGATATATAGTGTGAATTTGGCACCTCAAACTATGGATATGCATGCTGAAGTCCTAAACTGCCAGTCAAGAACAACACCATTTCAGTACCTCGGGGTTCTGGTAGGTGCTAACCCACTCTTGGAAAGCTCATGGAACTCAGTATTGGAGGTGCTAACTAGCAGACTGAAAGGCTGGGAGAAAATGTACATTTCTATGGGAGGCCGAATCACCCTGATCAAATCAGTACTCATCTCAATCCCTCTGTATTATCTATCTCTTTATAAGGCTCCCACAGGTGTTCTCAAGAAAATGGAAAGTATATTGAGTAAGTTTCTATGGGGAGAAGCCTCTAATGGATATCGCAAAATTTCTTGAATTAAGTGGAAGGATTTATGTTACCCTAAAAGGAGAGGAGGACTAGGATTCAAAGCTCTTAAAGAGTTTAACATTGCACTACTTGATAAATGGAGATTCTGAATGTTGACAGAACCTAAAAGCCTATGGATGACTGTAATAACTTCATTATACCGTCCTATATCTGTTCCAAGCAAGTGCTCTACAAATAAGCAGTCATTCTGGTGGAGGGGTATCTTGAAGCATGTCCTAGATTCTGGGTGGTTCAAACTACAGCTACACAGAAAAATCGAAAATGGAGGGATTACTAAATTCCGGAAGGACAACTGGCTGACTGATAAGAGCTTTGAGGATGCCTATCCTGAACTATATATGAATGCTGTCGACAAAGAAGCAACATTAACTGAGAAGGGATTTTACGATCTCACCTGGGCTACATGGAGATGGTCCTGGCTATGGAACCATCACTGTTTTGGGGAGGAAATGACGCAATTCAATGAGCTCTTACAACACCTGGAGCAAGCCCCTCCTGCAAACCACCAAGAAGATAAATGGCACTGGAAATTCGAAAATGCGGAAATGTATAACTCTCCAGATATTTACTCTATCCTAATGCAGGCGGAATGGGTACAAAATGCAGCATTGGAACACGCTGCGAAAGTCTGGAACAAATTTGTACCTTCAAAAGTGCAGGCTTTCTGTTGGCGAGCAATTCTCAATAGAATCCCTACTGCCAGCAATCTGTAAAGAAGAGGAGTCAATTCAGCAGCTCTAATCTGCTTGTTATGCCAGGAAGAACATGAATCAGCTTCCCACCTCTTCCTACAATGTCCGATTATCCTCCAATTGTGGAAAGACTACTTCGGTTGGCTGCAATTACTGTTGGTGCTACCGGAGGATATGCTGAGCTTCGTCTCCCACGCACAGACACCGGGCTTCACGTACAAACACAGGAAGATCTGGCCCCTTGTTTGGCAAACCGCGTTTTGGACAATATGGAAGCTACGGAACACAGCAATCTTCGAACAGGAGGAGCCAAGTTGGGAGGTCGCTGGAAAATTTACAAGTGCGACTATAATTAAAGTTAAGGGCTAAAGGTTTAATGGGCCAACACTATGATTTTGGTGCTTGGTGTGTAAATCCTATGAGTTGTATCTAGTCCATAAGCAGCCCAACAGTCAATATGTAAATATTTTTATATAATACAAATGTCTTACTTATCAAAAAAAAAAGAATTCATTACATATTCATCATTAATATGGGTATAAGTTATTGGAGTATAAAATTTTTCAACCATAAATTCAGTTAGCAATATTATCATGTACGAAATAAGAAATAAGAAATAAGAAATAAGAAATAAGAAATAAGAAATAAGAAATAAGAAATAAGAAATAAGTTGCTCTCCAATCTCCATTTCGAAATCAGAAAATCCGGTGTTTTGTAAGTGATTTATTTATGGAAGAAAAAGGCAAAAATTCCTGATCATCAAACTAGCCGCAGAAACGCCACCGCCGTCGAGCTTCAATTCAATTCAAATCCACGCCAACACCAGCGATAGCGATCTCCATCAACAAACCAAAAACCTGTAATATATTCCAAAGGTCATTGAATCATTCAAATCGCTTATAGAATACTTGTACTCCTGGACCATTTTACTTAAACTAGTCAAACTCCATATCCACATTTTTTCCTCTCTGGCACACGGAAATCATAGAAACCAAATATTAGCAGCAAGAAACGCAACTGAAGCACCCGCAAGATCAGCGTAGCTCGGAACCGAAGCCTGTGTTTTTTTTTGTCTTCATTTGCTGTTCTTTTCTGTGTCTTAATTAGAAGGTTGACGATGGCTCAGTCGACGCGGAAGTATACACTTGTGGGGGATTATATAAAGGGGAAACAAATAGGGGAGGGTTCGTTCTCCAAAGTGTGGCACGCGCGACACCGCGTACATGGGACTGAGGTCGCGATCAAAGAAATACCCACTGCTCGGTTGAATCCCAAATTACAGGAGAGCTTGAAGTCGGAGATATTTATTCTGAAGAGAATCAATCACCCCAATATTATACGCTTGCACGACATGATTGAGGCACGCACTGCTCTTTATCCATTTACTGTTATGCCTTGCAAATAACAAAGTTACCTTCAGCGTCAGATTATGAATGAAAAGAGATTTGTTCATTGATTACTTTTTATTTTGTATTCTGTTGCAGTGAACCTAATTGGAGTTGATGACTTGCTCTTTTGATTGTGTTGCGTTGAACTTACCTGTGGGATTTGGATAGGATGCAATTGGGTTATTGGGATATGATGATTCTGAAATATGTTAGAGTTTTATGGATGAAAATGTTAACAACTTAGATTGCTTGTTATTCTCGCTGAGATGGAACAACTGTGTCTTGCTTTCTTTTACCAAGTATTTTCATAAAGGTTGGATTAATACTGGTAAGGCTAATAATATAAGTGAATCAGTGTATTAACTACAGAACATGTAAGGATGGGATTGTTAGTCATTAGTCAACCATAAGTTAAATGAAAAATTCTCATTTCCATTAGATGCATGCTGATTCCACCTGTGTGCTATTCTTTTTGTGGGTTTTGGTTTATTGGCCCGTAACTTTCTATGGCCATGTGATTCCACTGTGATATTCTTCATCTAATGATGTATTTTCCCTTTTCAATGAGTTTTTCGCTATCTTTTTTGTATATATGTAGGAACCAGGAACAATTTACATTATCTTGGAATACTGCAAAGGAGGTGATTTGTCCATGCATATTCAACACCGTCAAGGAAGAATTCCCGAGGCATCGGCAAAGCACTTTATGCTGCAGCTAGGTATCTTTTGCTGTTATTTCCTCTGAACCACATGACCTCTCTTTTTCCTGTTCTTTGGTAACCCCAAGGTATTCTTATTCTGTAAATTCTACAGCTGAGGGTCTTAAAGTTCTTCGTGAGTACAGCCTTATACACCGGGATTTAAAGCCACAGGTTTGCATTAAATTAAACATTGTTCATCATATTTAACCTTATATTTTTGTTGTTATGTCTAAAATGAACTTTATGCTTGTATACCTATTCTTTTTACAAATCTCATTAGGAATAGGAATTGTGCAATGGATTTTTTTTTCTATAAATGCGATCTTTTTTTTGGGGGTAAATGATTCCATTAAAAATCGGCCAAAATTACATGTATATGTACAACGCTATCATCTAGAATGCATAATCTACTTACAAAGATACAAACATATAACTATGGCAATAGAACTCATATCATAAAGATTGCTTCCGGTGATCTCACCCAGTCCGCAATAGTATAAACTGCAGAGGGGAGCTTATAAGCTTGCAGCCAAAACCAAGTATTGGTTTTTACAATCTCAATAACATCGCTCATCCCCTCCGCATCGAACCGGACACAATTCCGTTCCTTCCAAATATACCATACACTGCCTGCCATATGGTTTGTCCGACCTTTCTCCAAGTTCTCCCTCTGAATTTCTCAACAAACTGCTTATGATGCTGTATGATTTTAGCTTGTACAGGGAGCAATATACCAAGCCATCAGGCAATCTCTTCCCATATTTCCTGAGCATGAGTGCATAGGCAGAACAAATGGTCAATAGTTTCTTCCTCTTGTGCACACCAGGCACACAATCCTCCTGCGTGATTAATTTGAATCCCTCGTGTTCGAAGCTTTTCAACTGTGGGGACTCTTTGCTGTAATAAGCGCCAGGTAAATGTCTGACCTGAGGGGGCTGCTGAGAGATAGCTTTGATCCTCCTCTAACTGGCGGTCTCTTGTCTGTATTATCTTATATGCACTTGCCACCGTGTACTTTGCAGTAGAATCCGCTCTCCATGTCCATGTATCCTCGCATTCAGATAGTATCTGGTGGTTTAAGATTAGTTCTTGAAGCAGTTTCAAGCGCTCCTACTCCCATTGCCAAAGTTATCTCCTAAACGCCGATCCTCCAGTAGTTGTTGAATTCATGTGAGAGGTTCCCAGCTCCGTAGAGCCTTGCAGAATACCTCGCACCGTTTCACCCGGGTTAATAGTGAGACAAAATAAATCATTGTATAAGGTTGCAAGCGTACCTTCTTTAGTCCAATTGGACTTCCTATTTAATGCTGATTCACCCGATCCAATCTTCATTTCAATCTTGTTGTTAAACCAAGCAGTTGTCGCAGTTCTCCATATATCTGCCCACATTTTAGAGGTATTGTCCGGTAGGGATAGAAAATGAAGCTCTGTCATACCATCCGTTTCCAAGAAATATTTGGAGATTATCACTTGTCTCCAGAATGCCTTTGGTTCAGTTTTGAACCTCCATAACCACTTAGCAAGCAGAGCTTTCATTCATCATCCTTAGATCCTTTAATCCTAGCCCACCTTCCTTCTTTTCCAGGCAGAGATGCTCCCAGCTGATCCAGTGTATTGGCCGTTGTTGCCTTGCTTTGATTGCCAGAAGAATCTTGTGAGTATCCTAGTCAGTTGCTTGATAACCTTATTAGGAACCTGAAATATTGACATGAAATAAACTGTCAAGTTAGTTAGAGTACATATAAATGTCATCTATTTGTTCTCTGTTTTCCGTATTAACTGAATTATTGAATCTGCATGCTTCCATTCCTGGAACAGAATCTACTCCTTTCAACTAAAGGTGACAACGGTATCTTGAAGATCGCCGATTTTGGCTTTGCAAGGTGGAGCTTTATTTGGTATAATTGAATTATCTTATGGTAGAGATAATGGTTATACTTCAAAGGACAGAAATTAGACGGACCGAAAGTTGTGTTTACCTGTGGATAGCCACTAATAGCTTTTCAGTTTCTAGATCCATGATCAAGCTATCATTGCTCTTCATTGGTTAATGTTTTCTCCCAATTGATTTCATCATCCAGCTACTTATTTTAGCTATATCTTTTATCTCTCTAACACGTCTTTAATTCCTACTATCCATGTCAAATACTTAATTCCAATAGAGTCTGATAGTTATTTATAACCATTGTGTTTTCAGGCATGTGTTCGACCAGAATCTCTCTTGAAATTTTCTTGGTGATTTTATTTCTCACAAACTGGCATGGTTTTCATTTTCTTTATCATGTGCTAAGATCAAATCGAATCTGATTGCACGAGAAATCTTAAATTTTGTGCTAAAGATAGTTTTTCACCCTTAATTTGGCGTGTTTCCCCTCTTCCAGATCTCTAACAGCAGGGCTTGCAGAAACCTTATGTGGTTCACCACTTTACATGGCTCCAGAAATTATGCAGAGCAAGAAATATGATGCTAAAGTGAGATCACTTTTATAAATATTCAAGAAGCCATTAAAACATGACTATCTTTTTTGTTTTTATTTTTAAAAATTGCCGTATCAAAGTTGTACCAACAATGCAGGCAGATTTGTGGAGTGTTGGTGCTATCCTGTTTCAGCTAGTAACAGGGAAAACACCATTTACCGGAAGCAATCAAATTCAGGTATGTTAATTTCACTGTATCACAGTTACTCAACAAATCAACATTTTTTGTGTGTGTGTTTAAGCTGAACCTTGGAGGTGCCTTGTGTTCGGGTTCTTTTTACAGTTGCTCCAGAATATCATAAAGTCAATTGATCTTCAATTTCCATCAGAGGCAAAGGATTTAAGCCCTGACTGCATTGATTTGTGCAAAAAGCTGCTTCGCCGTAATCCTGGTGCTCGCCACAAGTTCCACATTTCATTTAGAAAATATTCTTGACTAAGTAGAGCAAAATAAAAAATGCCTTCATGAATTATGTCTCTTTCTTGACTTAGCTTACCCATAGTGGCTCTAATGAATATTAACATCCCCCATTAACTGTTTTTTAGTTACGGGTTTTCAAATCTTGTGTTGTCAATCATCTTTTATGGTTAATATGTTAAACCTATGGTTCTGTGTTCTACTGTTCTTTATTTTTCACATGAAAGTTATCCTATGTCCTACAGTTGAGCGGTTGACTTTTGAGGAGTTTTTTAACCACCCCTATCTATCTGAAAGGCAGCCTGATCAGTCCTTCAGGTAAAAAAAGTTGCTTGCATACCCAAAGAGTACAGCTAATTTATATTTGGAAACACTGAATTCTGTGTAATACATGCAGAAGTAGGCAATCAGAGACAGTCTTGCGTCATTTTCGTCTTTCAGAGGGTAATGAAGAACAGGGCTTACAAGATGATTTACCGTTCACTCTAGATGATGACACTGCTGGTTCTGATGGCAGTCCATCTTTTCCGAAGAAGCCTAGCATGAAATCCATGTATGGATTTTCTGTTGATTCAAAGCCTGACAGGAGGGATCTTTCCAATCCTGCGAACAGAACAGATTCATCCGGGGGTGGTGTCCCACATCATATGGAACTTACGAGTTCAAGTGTTGATAGCCACCAGCTTTCTGGGAAGAACTTAAAATATTCTCTTAAAACTACCGAACATGGAGGCCTACATTGTAGTCCAAAAGGTGCGTATTTGATCATCCTGGTATTGTTTGCTTCAATGAATGGCTTATTGGTGCTTTACTGGGTTGTTTTTGTTCTCTTTCTTTTCTCTTCTGATTTGTGTTAACTTGTCAGTTTTAGATTCACTGGAGTCAATCGACCAGGATTATGTAATTGTCTCAGGTCCTCCTGTTGACTTATCAACTTCTGCAAATTCTTTTAAGCCCGGTCACTTTCCATCAAAATTTGGCAGTTGTCATGAACATGATTTTGAGAATATGAACATCTCACGTGATCAAACGCCGGTAGTTGGTGGATCAACTCCAAGAGTCAGCTGCAGCACGAGTCCGGAAGAGATTCTCTCTAACCCTGGGATCTCTCAAGGATCAATGGATATAGCAGACGTTTTGGAGCAGACACCAACAGATAGCATGGCACAGATTCGTTCATTACAGCACTATGCAGCTGCCATAACTGAGTTAGTGAATACCAAGGTAACTGCGAACCTTTTCCGGTCATAGAAGCAAAATCTAGAAAATTATAATGTAACCTGCGAAACTTATTTAGATTTTCAATTTCACCTTCTGCCATGTCTTTGTGAGATAGTCTCATCTCAAGTCTGAGCTTTTGTGCAGTTAGTCCTTGAATTTTCTTGAATCTACTTGTAGATTGAGGGAGGAAAGCAACTTGAAGCCTTTTCAGTTCAGCTTGCAAATCTTTCTATCTGGAAGCAAGCGTTGCATATTTGCCATGCCCATGCAGCATCAGCTATGGAAGGGAGTCCTCAGGAGACTGTAAGGTTGATGGAAGTCTCTAAGGCTCAGCTTGATTCAGATGCCGGGGACCGGGAGTCCCTTGATATTGCCGACAAACCAGAACAACTCGGTATCTGCTCCCAGATAGAGAGAGCATTTCTTCATGAAGTTGGGCTTGCTGAGGAACTTTCCAAAGCAATTGAACCTGGTATGATGATGACAGATTGATGTGTTAACCTTATTACCACATGTTTTAGTTGGTCAGTGGAGGTAGAAACTCGCATCCAGTCTATAATATATCTGAACTCAAGAAAATATCCCATCTATCTATCAATGATATTTTGTTAATCTTGCTATCCAATATGTTGGGCCAATTCTTACCGAAACAGAAGTTGTCGACAATCCGAAACCTAGATCCCATAAACAAAGTACACTTGTTTATTTTTTTGCGGCAAGGTGTTAAACTTTTCTGGGTCTGGCCAAACTTCAATGTTCATTTGTTTGTGAATGATCGAATGATATCTTAGAAGTTAATTGTTTCAGGAAATATGGAGATGCCAGACGCAATGGAACTTATATATCAGTCAGCCCTTGCTTTGGGCCGTCATGGAGCAGTAAGCTTTGTTTCTCTTCCTTTCACAGTACTATAGTTGTCTAAGATCCATAACGGACTCTGTGCCGACTTTATTGTCCAAAGACCGTGATGTGAAGTGAATTCAATCGTATCTTTTCCTTATTGCTCTCTGTTTCAATTGGTTTAGGGGAAATCTTTCACTGAATTTCCCATCCTTGCAGGTAGACGAATATATGGGTGATATTTCAAGTGCTGTTGTTTCGTATTCGAAAGCAGTAGGGTTATTCCAATTTCTCCTGTTGGAGGCCCCTTCCCTCATCTTGAATCCACGCTTTTCTCTTACGAACTCGGATCGATACCGCATCCAGAACTATATTAATGTGCTCAACAACCGGCAGAACGTCTCACGGTCTCTAAGAATGGCCATTTTTAAGGCTGGGGATCAGCCGTTCCCTTCTTGAAACTGGGTGTATGTAGCATTCATTTGTTCATTTGTTCATTTTTTTCTTCTTTCTTTCTGGGGGCTTGTGCAGTAATTCTTTGCGTGTGGCTGGTGGTGGTGACTGGTGGTGGCGGGTGAACTTATCGGCCATTTCTATTTGTTGCTTTTCGACTGGGACCTGGAACTTGGAACTGGTTGGTTAGAACTGCAGCTTCTTGAAATTGGCATGAACCATTGATCCATCGTTAGTCTGCTCGTTGGCTGGTTGTATGAATAACGTTAACTGTGACGCAATCCAAATTCTTAGAATGCATATTCATAAACTCTATTTCATAAACAGTCTTGAATGGATTGAACTATAGCCCATAGATAATACAACAATGCAACAGCCCGCGTCGTGATATGAAGAATCAAAAGCTGCACGGGCCTCATCTTTTTGTCTATTTAGTGCAGAGGGGTCTTGCGGCATTCCTCGACAAAAATGATATTCTTCGATGATGGCGGAATTGGGCACATATTTGGGTCCGGACTAATATTTTTTATTGGGACGAGCTTAATTCAAGCATATTATTTCCTTGAAAAACTCAAAATCGGATTCAGGCTGTAGCACGGACTGGTCAGCCCCTAGTTCCGTCCTTGTTCTTCGGGCTATTTAAGCTACCATTGACAAGTGTTCTATATTAGGTAGTCATGTTTATCTTAAGTTTATTACATTATAACAAAAGAAAATGCTAAACACACAACCTACGAACCCCGATATGAGGCACTCCTTTTGGGGAACCCCCTTCCTTTCCGTCCCGTTTTGGTGGTATAAATTGTAAAAATATATGAATTTTATAAATTAATAATTTTAGAATTAATATTACGACGGCTTCGCCGTCGAAAAAATCTAAAACTCTATCCCCTAAACCCTAGGGCTAAACCAATAAACCCTATAGCTAAACCCCAAAAAGGGGAAAAGGAGAGTTCGCAGGGGTGCCCCAAAAAGGAGTGTCTCATATCAGTTTTGC
>JAOYMZ010021394.1:0-34671 GCA_025802335.1 Pinguicula primuliflora
CACTCACTTCTTGCAAGTTTGTTATTCGGTAAAAGGTTGAGAAAATTGTCATTTTCCTACACTACTACTTCTTACAAGCTACACATCCAAATTTTCTGTATTGTACGCATATACAGTCGAAGAAACAGAAGAACTTACTACAAGAAACCAAACAGAGAAAGCTGAAGCAAGCGAACTCAGACGTATGGGTGTCAATTAGCTTCATATCTTTGAGTGGATACTGGAGATGAAAGCTTTTACCAAGCCACTTTCGAGTCCAGGCCGGCCGGCGGATAAGTTTCCTCTCCCATTGATGAGATTCTTGAGGACCAATGGGAGCAGCAGAAGCAGAGGAAGATCGCGTTCGAGCCCAATGTTCTATCTGCGCAGCAGGAGATCTTTACCCGGCGTGATTGAACCCGCTCAAGAACCATCTTCTCCTAAGGTCACCTGTTTTGGTCAGGTACGGGTCCGCCGCCGCCGCAACGCGAAATCTGGGAGTCGAAGAAACGGTGCCACCGCCTTGAGGCTCCGGCTATGGTGGTGGCTCAAGAGAAGCTTCTCTTGTTGTAAATTTCCTTCCCGATTCAGAAGCCGGAAAAGGCCCATTACAAATATTTTCTGGAAGTGGGGTTCATTTTCTTGGTCCGGTTATTGCAAGAAAATGGATGACACGGAAGAATCTTTTCGAGCCTACAGAAGCGAAAATCTTGTCGTGGGTCAAAATAGAAATAACAGTGAGAGCAGCACTGGTTGTGGTAAAGGTGAACATCTTGAAACTGGGGGTGCTGAAGAGAGGAAATGGGTCTGTTTAGAATCATCATCTTCTTGTTCTCCACCAACAAATGCTTTGATTCTGACGAGGTGCAGATCCGCCCCTTACAGATCTTCTTCGTTGGGAGGAAGATTTTGGGGTTCCCCATTCGTGGAAAAAGGAAAGGAAAATGAAGGAAAAACAGCGGAATTACATAATCCCAGGTGTGGAACTGCTGTGGACGAGGTGGGGGAGGAGACGAGAAAGAGCAGAGAAGTCGATAAATCAGTGGAAAATGTTGACGAAATGAAGGTAGGCATTGCTCTGCATCCATTGCTGCTCAGAAGATGTAAATCTGAGCGTGCAAGAACAGGGGAGAAGCACGAGATGAAACCAACATTATTGAGAAGAGCAAGGTTGGATTGATCGTGGCTACAACAACAACTTAGTTCTTTTGATTTTGCTGGCCTCCTCTGTTCATAAGCGGAATTCAATGAAATCAAGTTTCAAATTCATCCATCACATTACCTTTCTGATTACTCATAATCAACACAAAAAAACAATCTTTATTTATCATCAACTTATTTTTCTCCATAAGTGCGGTGACGGTGAGAGTAGGAATCTTTTCTTGATGGCCTGACGATTCATAAATAATTACGTCTAATCCGTACGCTGGTTGATGGAGAGCCGTGAACTTGAACTTTATTGTATTGTGTAATGTTGTTATGTTGTGTTGATGGGGCAAGCCATCAGTTGTATTTAATGCATTTGCTTCTCTTGTCTTGCGGGTCATGCCAATTGGGGAACAATAATTATAATTTTACGAAATTTTGATGTATATAATACAGTCAATAGAATATATATTTGTAATGGGGATTATACATATTTTTTTGATGGTTAATAATATATAATTATATAAAATAAAATTATATACATATATCAGATAGAGATGGAGACCACCTATTTCAAAATAATAAATAACGTGGGGGTGTTTGGTGGAGCTACTATGGATGAATCAATGCCACGTCATTAATTGATTGAAGAAATTTTCAATGGCATGCATTGCAAATGCCTGAATTGGACTCTTTTTTTTTCTCTAGGGAACAAGGGTCTGAAGTTGGATCCACACAATGCCACATTCTACACTCAATCAGACATCCTTTAGTCGTCTGGACATGGGATTGTCAGGTGACTTCGTGTTAGAAAAATGTAGGAAATGAATCTGAGATCTGACTGTTATTAATAAAATCAAGTCTTTGTATGGTCCTATATCCCACAGGTCAATATACCGTGTCATCATCTTATATGCCATTATGAGGCAACAGCAGGAGGCAATGGCCGATCCCAACAGGAGTCATTTGGTCCAAGCTTGGAGCAAAATTGCAGATATTTGTCTGGTAAGCCCTCCAAGATAGGATTGCAACCTTGGATAACCTACCAACCAGAGGGTGTATTGTATGGTGTGGCTTAGTAAAAGATACAGTGTCCCATTTATTTTGTATCTGCTTGCACTCTACAGAAATCTGGCAAGAGACTAGCAGCTGGCTAAGAATATCTTGAGGATTGCTATACCACACAAAAAAATAGCAATAAAAAGGCAATAAACTGGTAATACCACACATTGCTCTCTTTTCCTTATCTATTAGTCTCTACCTATTTTAATCCCATTTTATGCAGTGTCAGCATGAATTTTAGCAACTCTACTTCTACCTATTCGTGTCTATTACTACATTTTTTTGCCTTATGCATGTTCTGATTTTTAACTCTTTGTATTCTTACAGCATTTTGTGCTTGCTCTGCTGGAAGGAGAAATGGAAATTTCTCGCCATTCACCCTCTTTGCCCCTGTTGCTGCTAATTATGCACAAATATGCCCCCTTTACATTTGAACAGTATTGAATAAGCCATTGCCTTGATGGATTGTGATTGGTGATTATACATTTTTTTCACGCTTACTTTATATGTCGTATCACCTTACATCTGTGTTAGAACATTATATTTTTACAGTTTTTACAATTCTCAATATTTTAACTCTTTCCCTTCATACAGCGTATGCGCCTTCTATGCTGGCGGGATAAATCGAACTTTGTTGCACACTTACACTGCATTTTTATGTATGCTAGCAAGGTGTTGCAAATTGGATTTTTGCCAGCAACACTTTCTGTTTTTCAGTCAGTTCTTCACCACTGTGATTAGAAGGTGTGGAATGTTTTCTGTTTTTGTTTCCGTAACAGTTTTTGTTATTCCATTGCTGCACATACTGATATTTACGGCTCATACATTCTGTTAATTCCATTCAATTTCTGCATAACTTATTTCGTTGTATTCATTTACTTTTGCACCGTGTAATAACTAATAACTAATAAAAGTGTTTGATCAGACCCTGGGTTATTTTGCCTATTTTGTTTCCAATTTTATTCTCTGCAATGTGTGGAGTGTCTATCTTCATGTCCGTTTTTAAAATTCTTAATGCTTCTTTTAACTCTTTTCCTTCTTACAACATCTGTGCCTGCTATGCTGGTGGGATAGATGGAACATTGTTGTAATTTGGCAAATTGGTCAATTGGGATATTAGCTTCTTTATCAGCAAGGACTGGTCTCCCTGCACCAGCAGTGTCCTGCATTCCGCGGGCACCTGGATCTGCACCACGACCCACCTTTCCCCCAAAAGCAGCAATAATGTCAGGATCGCTTGCTTTTGCTTGCTCGTTTATATGGGTCCAACACCAGCAGTGTCCTGATTTCCGTGGCCACCAGGATCTGTACCACGGCCCACCTTTCCCCTAAAAGCAGCAATAATGTCAACATCACTTGCTTTTCCTTGCTCATTTATATGGGCTCAAACTGTCCATTCCTTCAAATCAAAGTAATTACATCTATAAGTATTAAAAATTTATATAGAAACACAAAAACAAAAGCATACTAAATTCCAGAAATTTCAAACAATCAAATGAATTCATCAGGAAATGACAAAACAATCTGGAAGAAACAAAAATTTCCCGAGATTTTAAAATTATGATATGTACATCTCAATTTCACAAAAAATGAATAATAAATCTTACGTAGGAATGCTAGTTTTTCGGCTGTTTGTTCATCTTCTTATCTGATGAACCAAGAGGTACACGCTGAATCTAAATATTCAAAATATTATATAAGTAAATATAAAATTTTAGAAATTTCAAACAATCATATGAATTCATGAAGAAATGATAGAACAATCTGGAAGAAGGTACTCCTCGATACAGAGCTTAAATCTTCATGAGATTTCAAAATTACGATCAATTTTAAACATTCACAATCTCGAGTTCACTATTCAAATAAGGTACAAACCTTACGTGAGAAATGCAGCAACATTTACGCGAGAAGGTAGATTTTTTTGTTGATTAGTTTCCTTCCGATCTGAAGAATCACCTACGGCTGACTCATCCTTTATGGAACGTACTACCTGATACACAGCTTCAATCCTAGAAAATTTGCAAAAGCGAAACTATTCATCAGGAAATGATAGAACAATCTGTAAGAAGGTACTCTTCGATACATTCAAAATTATGATCAATTTCAAACATTCACAATCTCGAGTTCACTATTCAAATCAGGTACAAGCGGAATCTTACGCCAGAAATGCATCAACACTTATGCGAGAAGGCTAGGTTTTCTGTTGATTATCTTCCTTTGGATCATTTTCTTTGCTAGCTAAGCGCCACTATAGGTGTGTTGACTTCCATATCGATAGACTGATACCGATTCCACTAGCCACATGTGTAGAGACTGAAGAATAACATACAACTGGCTCGTCCTTTGAGAAGCGTATTCCTCGATACAATTTAACTTACCCGCTAAATCATTCATCCCACATAGCCGTCATTCACCACGTTCTGGAACCCGTGGATGAGTACAACCGCCCCTCAAGCTTTGCCAATTTTTTGCCGATCTTTCGCTGAATTCCCGTGGGTGAGTACTCTCTCAAGTATTCTGATTGCATCTAAGTCTCCTCTCTGAAGTTTCAGATCTGAAATTGCGGTTGGGAACATTCACCTTTGTTGCTCGGATTCTCCTCTGTTGCTCGGATTCTCCTTTGTTGCTCTGTTGCGGTTGGGTGGAACATTTTTGCTCGAAACTGTTGCGGTGGGCTTTTGTTTTTTTGGGGGGGTTTGTTGCTTTATTTTCTTATACTGTTGGTTCCTCTTGCTTTTTTCCAGTAATTGATTTTAAACATATATTAGGGTATTTTAAACCCTAATTGATTTTCTGTTTAAACATATATGAGTTTGCAAAGATTTTTTTGGTACTTTATCTCTCTGTTTTGTCTCATTTTGGGTCTTTTTGCAGATCTGCACTCCGTAAGGCCTCTTGCTCGCCCACTTTTTTGTTGTTTTCCTAACGTTTTTGGTCTCATTTTGGGACTGCGCTTCTCTTTTTACCTGCTTGCTTTTCCCTCTTTTTGCAGATTTGCTATTTTCGTAACACGTCTCCGGCAATTTTTCGTTTTATTTGGATTTGTCTATTTTTTTCCAATTTTTTTTGTATGATTGCATTTGTTTTCTCTATTTTTTTGGTATTTTTTTGTATTTTTGTCACATTTCGGGTTTGTAGTTCTTTTATTTCTGAGATCTCCCTCTTTTTGCAGGTTTAGCATTCTATTTGTTGCGATTTGTCTATTTTTTGCTTATTTCTGATATCTTCCTCTTTTTGCAGGTATGCACCTAATTTTTTTCCGATTTTAGTTTTGGTGTTCTTTTGTTTTTGTCATTTGTCTCATTTGGTGTTCCTTTGTTCTTTTATTTTCTCCCTATTTTTTTTGCTGTTCATTTGTAGCACCTCATTTTTGTTTTGTTTTAAATTTCTCTTGCTCTAATTTTTTTGCTGTTGTAGTTCCACTGTGATCTCTTTGTATTATGTTGGCTTTCGATTACAGGATGAGTACATTCTCTTTGAGGTTTGGATGTTATCCTTACTCTCATTTCCGTTTTATCAGTTTTAAATTATTCTAAGTTGTTGTTTGACGTTTGATGTTTGTTGTTTTTATTAACCTCATTGTTTGTGGTTTGTCCCTTCTGACATTCTTTTGCAGGGTTCCAAACCATTTATTCATCTACTTGCTAAGTTACATGTACCCTCCTGTTATGAGTAAGCTATATTCAATTACTTACATGTTGCATTAAATTTGAAACTACTTTGCAAGTCATGTTTTAAAAATTGGCCTCATACAAATATTAAATATGTAAGCTACCTTCATGTTAGCTTTTAGTACTCACTTCACAGTTTATGGATGTCCCTCATTTGATCTCACCTATGAGAATCTCCGCATACTGATTTATGGCGGTTGACACATTGTTCTCTTTTCCTTATCTGTTAGTCTCTACCTATTTTAATTCCATTTTATGCGGTGTCCAACATGAATTTTAGCAACTCTACTTTTACCTGTTGGTCTCTGTTACTACATTTTTTTGCCTTATGCATGTTCTGATTATTAACTCTTTGTATTCTTAGAGCATTTTGTGCTTGCTGTGCTGGTGGGAGAAATGGAAATTTCTCACCATTCACCCGCTTTGCCTCTGTTGCTGCTAATTATGCACAAATATGCCCGCTTTACATTTGAATAGTTTGGAATAAGCCATTGCCTTAATGGATTACTTCTCATTTTCATTCTCATTGTCATTTTCATTCTGTTTCTCCTTTTACAAGTTTAGAGTGTTTGCAATACTTAGATTATAATTGAAGTAATAATTATTATCTTTTTATTAAAATAACTATCTTTTATTAAAATTTATTGAAAGACCCAAATATCCTTATATTAAAGAATTACCACAGACGGAAGAAGTTTTTCTCTAACCCATTCTCTTCTATATTCTCAAAATAATATGCGGGAGATTTTGCCGGCAAATATTTTTGATAAGAAATGGAGATAAAGTTTTTGGTATCTGAATTTTGGTATTAGGGTGAAAGGGTATTTTAGGAATATATTTTTTTATATAAAGTGTAATTATTTACCAATATGCCATCTTAAGGAGAATCAGAAAAAAAAAAAAAAAAACCCCAACCTTCCTATAGAAAAATGACTTTTGGGGGGAGAAAAAACGAGAAGGATAAGTGAGTTCTAAAACACTAAATTTGAAATAATTTAAAAAAAATAGGAAGGAGAAAAAAAAGCTAATTTTTTAGTAGTACAAAACACACCCGAAGACTCAATAAGCTGACTTATGTTTTATGTGTACTGCGACTTCAAACAAAATTAATTGTGTGACAAACTCACAAAATTTTTTTTAACATGCCGAATGTACCATGCCGAACAAAACTGGTATTGTGCCAAAAAGTGTTTCAACCATCGGATTCGTAACCCGCGACCGGATCCGGTTTACTTAAGTGAATTAATCGCAACAGTTGGATAACGAATCCGATGGCTGAAAACACTTTTCAGCACAGTAACACTTACGTTCGGTACCAGAAAAAAAAATTCAACTCACAAAGCCAAGCTAAGCTACTTAGTAACAAATGACAACTTCTTTCTTCCCAGTCAGCTCAACAAACAAAAACACAGATGTAAGGTTTGAAGTTCTAGGGATAGAGAAATTAGAAGTTGAAGCTCTAATGAACAGGAATGCTATCCAGAAAGTACAGCAGGTCAATCTGCTATGCTATCCATCATACATCATTTATTCTCCTGGTGCAGCAACTCCTTGCTTCAAGAGTTCCCTCTTCAGCTTCTTCTTGGAGATCGGCTTCTTTTTCTTTGGAGGGAGTGTTTTTTGGGCATACATGTACATAACATAGTTCCCAACAAGGAAGAACAAGAGTAATCCACCGACGACGAGCAAGACAATCAATCCTGGGTTGAATCCCTTGCCTTCAACATCCTGGGAGGATTTGTTGAGTTCATTCAGCAGCAGAAAAATTATATGTTGGACAGCTAGATGGTGAAAGGTGATTAACAGCAACCCATGCTCACTAAAAGGTATATGGCACTTGTACAGTTCCCTTTCCTAATATAATCGTTACAATGCATAAAATGTACTGCACATCTACCAAGTCAAAATTCCCAGGTGGGCTTTAGAAACACATCTCAAAACAACGTTCAGTGAAAAAGATAATGCAAATACGATACAGGAGCACACAGACCGTAAATGAATCATATCCACATAAAAGCAAATACGAAACATGCAAGTAAAAAGAAGTAATTCTGTATGAGAGCTACGTCCTCACAAAATCGAACAATGGAAAAAGAAGCCTAAAATACATCAAGCACTTCGCTTCACAATTTCTATATTATGAAAGGCAAGCAGTCACAACTGAATAACATATGGCCATACGATACTATCAAACAGCAAACAATAGCGTATTCTTTCTTTTCTAGTGATCATTAAATCATTATTGCATAAGACTAACATCTAGACATACTCAAATGTAGGCAGGAATTCATCGGATTGTTACTTTATAACAACACCCGTACATACTCACTTCATTTACACAAATGAATTTCAAGAAAGTGTAATCTTGCAATGCCCATCTGAGGAACTCGAACAATTTAAGATACTTTTTTAGTCGTGCCTTAATTAGTAATTCAGGAGGTTCTCTTCAGGTAACCTACAGAAATTGTATATCTTTCATACAATTACATGCAGAATACATAAAATTTATGCCGATGCAATTTTCCTTCTTAATTAGAGGGGATGAATAAAATACGTCCCCTGTTCTCCAGATCCAGGAAAGCTAGTTTACAGTTAGCCAATTCAAAAAATGCAGTTTTCAATTGAACACATCAATTTTGCGATCCCATAAATTCGACAGTACAAAAGCATCGCCCAACCTAACTGATACCCATTTCGACCACAATCAGTCAGAAAATCAGAAATTGATACGACTGAAATATTTCGAAATAGACCAGATCTATCAAATCGAAACATGATCCAAACTTAGACCTAAGACAATTACCACTCGATCAAACGACTGGGGCGATTCTTCCTTGGCCATTGCTTTCACAATTCTTTATTTATTTTTTTCACTCGTAAATGGGAAACGATAAATGGAGAAGACTCCTTAGACGTAGGTATTTTTCGGACCCCGTGAGATGGGCACACTAAAAAATGAATTAACTAAAAAAAATTAAAAATAATAATAAATTATTTTTATTTATGAGTTAAATAAATTGAATTTTTAGCAGTTATGATTATGATATATTCAGAAATCAGTCCGTACTAAATTTTTCGTAGCACCATCCGTTTTCGAAATTGATCGTACCATTGGAAAGATTATATATTATAGATGAAAATACACATGTTTTGGTCCAGTTTCGACGACGTTATCATCGTTTAATGGAGAGTTATGAATCTCCTTGGGTTAAGTAGTCGTAAATAGGATTTTAGAAATTTTCGGTGACGAAGTCGCCGGAAACCGGATCAAAGCATGGAGATTTTCATCTACAATGTATAAGCTTTTCAATGGTGCGACCAATTTCGAAAACGGATGATGCTACGAAAAGTTGAGTACAGACTGAGCACGCAAGGATTGAGAATACAAAGATTACCAATGATATATTTATGTGTAAAATGCATGCCAAATTATTATTTATGTGTTAAATAATTTATACATTTTAATTTATTAGTTAAATTATGAAAAATGCATAATTATGGATATTTATGTGTTAAATATTTTAAATTCTAGATCCGTATAATTAGAATTTATTTATATTATGTGCAATTTAAATTCTTACCATACATGATTAAGTTATATTTTAGAAGAAAAACATGCGTAATTGACTATGTGTTATCGCCTTACAAGCATGTCGCATGTTGCAAATTCATTTTATTATTGAAATGTGTTCCGAATAATAATAAAAGAGAACAAACGGTGATAAAATCACATTTAATAACATCTTTTGTTGACTATGTATCAATAAAATCATTTTATGATAATCGCTGTTTACCATAAAATCCGAATGTTAAAAGAATATCCGCATTAATTATGCTCATGTCACGTTGTCTATGACTGATATTTAAGAGAGACCATCGTGACCCAACTAGAAACCAAAGTTCTTCATGAAGAATGAAAACTACTATCTAGAAGGTTGGTCTACGTACCTACCAACTGAGTGATTTTCGAATTGATTAATGGTAAATGTGACACGACACAGATTCTTTTGATATATTCGAAACTTGTCTTATAGCTGTGTGCTGTAAGGAATTTGAAACATTATATGTTAACTAATAATTCGTGTAAAAAAGTATTGTTTTGAACAAATTATTAAAATGCTCTAATTCAAAGAACCAAATCGAATTTACCACTTGTTGGTTACATGAGTTCTTTGCTTGAATATGTTTCAAGTGTGAACATTTAATATTTTCTCTGAAATTTTTTGTAATGTAAAGTGTGATGATTACGAACTTAGCAAAGTTTTCGAACACGATACTTAATCAAAATGTTATGTAGAAAAACCTAAATAAATATTGTGTCTAATGTCCTTGCACATACTTATAGAGATAGACCCAATAATGATAACCGAGCTCTCTGATAAGTTCGGTAAGCTAAAAATGTGACATCTTGGCTAAGAAGAGTAAATCTCTTCGACATGAAAAAGATGTTCTAGAACACTTTGCCTCCAAAAAGTCCAAAGAGGTGCTATATGACTAGATTTCACACTCAAAGTTTCGTACCTTGCATATAAACTGACTTCAATACAAGATTGATTCGTGTGGGCTTGTAATGGAACATATTTGCACTATGAACTTTATTCTGTGTGAATTAAAGGATGAGAGATTAACATTTATGAGTTTGAAAAGATAGTTAATGCGATTTTTTTACTAAGTGATGAAACGAAGGACTTTTGTTGTACTTCTTTCACAATCTTAATGACTTATAATATGAACATCAAAATATTTGTTGATATTGCTAGGTGCGTTGAGCAAAAGAATGAGGGTTGTGCCTTCTTCGACTCATGGGGAGGCCCTAAAGTCTTAAGAAAATCCTGCCAAAGAAGGAGATACATAAACAATATTACGGGCAAATAACCCAAAGAATGTAATGCATACAGTTGCAAAAAGAAACGTCATTTCTCTCGGGTATATCATGAATCTACAAATGTACATTTCATTCACAATAACCCTGAGTTATACACATGTTCCTATGCATTAGTTGCAACTTTCTATGTGGATTATTGACCAGAAGCTAATCATTACGCAGTAAATGACTGTGTTGAGTTTATCGAATTTCATCACTGTAGTGTTGGAACACAAAATATGGCTATGGGGACGACAGTGTAAATAATGTTGGCATTGACAATTACAATTTTCAACTTCGTGGCAGGAACACATTGCTATTGCATGACACCATTTTTGTACCTGGCATACATTGTTGTTTGATTTCAGTTCTTTGATTAGTATCTTTGGGATTTGATTTTAATCTCGTAGTGAATAGTTTAAGAATCATGTATGGCGATAATGTGCTTGGTCGCAGATATTACAAACATAATTTTTGTGTTCTAGATTTGGATGACATTTATTCAAGTTTAAATAGTTCATCCCTTTTCTTAATCTCTAATGCAAGTAAAACTCTTAATCTGTAAAATGGCTTGCTAAACTTGAATGGTCAAGATAGGCTTAATAGACCAGCTAAGTGTTGTCTTTTAAACCTCAACACAAAGGCTATGTTATCCATGTGTGAACCTTGCTTAGGTAGCAAGGCTAGCAAAACCTTTTAGTAAGGCTTATCGAGTCATTAATCCTTTTTATCTAGTTTATCCCGATATTTGTAGACCCATGTGCATAAAGTATTAAGTGGTGGAAGTCGAAACACAGTTAGGACGAGAAGTTAACACTTTAAGTACTAATCGTGGTCGAAAATATCTTCCTGATTCGTTCAGAGAATATTGTGATGAAAAGGGCATTATAAGGAAACTTACTTTCCATACACTCCGCAACAAAACATTGTTGTGGAATGCAGGAATCAACTTTACTTAACGTGGTAAGGTTCATAATGACGCAAGCTAAGCCTATCCATAAACTTTTGGGAATATGCATTGCTTACGACAACAAATATCCTCAATCATCTACCAAGTAAAAGTGTGTCCACCATCTATATGAGTTATGGAATGGGAGGAAACTAATCTTAGACCATATGCGACCATGGGGTTCGACAGCTATGTGCATGACCAAACTCGTCAACATGGAAAACTTGGTCCAAGAGCAACCAAATGAGTGTTCATTCGTTAGCCTGAACATGCGAGATGATATGTATTGTTCGGTTAATATTCGAATGAAGGCATGACTAAAATTGAGAGTCACAATGTCGAGATACTAGAGGGATTAGTTCCCAACTATCGGTGATATAAGACAAGACGATCAATTGTATAAGTTACAATGAAAACAGTCACTATCTCTTGGAGTGGGAGATAATATGTTTCACCAAAACATCCAAAGATAGTGAAATCATGCATTTTGCAAGTGGGACTTTGCCTAATGAAGGTGAGAATGCTAACGAGGTCAGTCCTGAGCAGCAATCTCCAATACCTTATACCTATGAGGCTAAAAATTCCACCGACCAATGGATCAGTGGGAGTGGTTCTTTCAAATAGGTAATTTGATCAAGAACTCTAGTATATTGCAAGTGTGAGCTTGCCAAATGAAGGTGTAAATACAAATGAGGTCAGTCCTCATCAGCAGTCTCTAATACCTTCAACTGATGAGACTACGAATTCCACCGACCAATGGGTTAGTGGGTGTGGTCATTCGAATAGGCAAGTCGATTAGCAACCTTCTGTACCTAACACAGATGTAGCTATAAATTTCACCGACTTTGGGGTTAGAAGGAGTGGCTATTTGACCATTGTAGCTAAAAGTCCTGTCATTTGATAAAAGAATTCCTCGACAATACTTTCAGATTGAGGAAGACATATTCTTATGTACACTTTTCAAAATATAAGTGTACGCCTCTTTTCATAAGGACATGGACTTCTCTGATAGTAAAATTGACAAAGTGTCATAAAAGGATGAAATATCTCAATAATAACAAATGAGGTTTGAGAACTATTCGATCTGCCAAAACGTCGAAAAACAACTAGATGCAAATAGGTATCCAAATTAAGCAAGATATGGATGAATAGATCGAAAAATTCAAAGCCCAACTCGTGGCGAAAGGCTTTACCCAATTTTGGGATATTAACTACGAGAAGACATTTTCTCTTGTGGTGAGAATGGTCTCTATTCGCCTACGTCTGGCCTTGGTTGTCCATTTGGATATCGAATTATAGCAAATGGACATAAAGACGGTCTTTCTCAATGAAGTTCTTGAGGAAGAAAACTACACCGATCAACCTATCAGGTTATCTCAGTAGGGAAAGAAGACAAGCGTGTCTTCTTAACAGATCCATGTATGATTTATAACATTCTTCCAAATTATGGTATCTCTAAATTCATAAAGCTATTGTGTCGTATGGCTTCATCATAATTGATGAGGACCATTGTGTGTATGTTTTTAGGACAAAAGAATGAATCCTGTTTCATTTTCCTTATATCTGTAACATACTGTTGGCCGAAAACAACATGGAAAAGATCAATTGCATTAAACAATGGTTGTCCTCTGTCTTCGAGATAAAGGATATGGATGAATCTAGGTATGTCCTAGGAGTTGAGATTTGCAGAAATCATTCTAAGAGATTGTTGGGTGTGTCTCAATAAATAAAATCTTAGAGTGATTCAGGATGTACAACTCGAGACCTGTTGATAAGAATTTGGCACTAAGCCTCAAGCGATGTCCCAAAATAGATAAAAAGAAGGAGGAGATGAGCACAGTTCCTCATGTAAGTGCTATAAGAAGTCTAATGTATACCATGTTATGTACACGGTCAGACATTTATTTCATGGTTAGACTGGTGAGTCGTTATCAAAGCAACCCGGGACTTGCTCATTGACAAGCAGTTAAGTGAATTTTTCGTTACCTATCTGATACGACTGATCTAATTTATTATCAAGGGGGTGATATGCACTCAAAAGGATACATGGATGTCGATTTGGGAGGCGGCTTGGTGAGTCCAACTCCACCTCTAGATATGACATCATCCTCGGTGGGGGAGTCATATCATGTGCAGTAAGAAGTAAGACTGCATTGTGTTTTCAACTATGAAAGCAGAGTATGTCGCTATTGTAATACTGTAGCAATTTCATTCGCTAAGGATCCAAAGTTTCATAGGAGGACGAAGCACATCTAGAAAAGATATTACTTTGTTTGTGACAACAAAGGTGATATCATATTCAAGTATATTCATTCTAACAAGATGATTGTAGAATCAATTAGCAAACCCGTTCCTAGAGATTTGTTTAGAGCTTATATCATGAGTCTAGAAATTCGTAGGGTTTGACGACATCTTGTAGAAATGTAAGAGGACATGTTTGTGTAATGAATTTATTAGTGAAATAAAACGACGCTTTTTTTTCATGTTAAGCAATTATTATGAGTTTGCAAATCAATTACAAAGGTACAATATAAAATATCACAAAGCTTTACGATTGACCCTATCACACGGAGAATCACTCTTATGCTTGTGTAGCAGGAAGGTTGAGACTGATAGCGATGACTTCAGTCGCTTCAGTATGTCTGAAATGAGATTCCTAGCGAATTGAATGTGAAATAACTGGGTTCACATTATGTTTTAAAGCTGAACGTATAGGATAAAGACTATGTTTTTATCAATGGCTATGATTTACATTGTATAAAATCGTGACATGCCTATCTGAGTGGGAGTCATACCATTACACACATATCATAATTTGTGTGCTATAGAACGATCGTTGTGAAAATGATAATAGTTTTTCCCTGATTGTCAATGTGTGATCACAAGACTTTTTTGGTCCACCCTGAGCGTTACTCGTTGACTTGGAGCTATGACTTGAAATTGAGGCTTGATGATGCTACTTTAGTATGTAATCCAAAGGCTTTGGTTCTTAACAGCCATGCAGACCATGCTAAGAAAGCAGCCGAGTTGACATGAATGATCACTAGTGTCTAAGGAACAATCTTTCTTGTTTAACCATATTTGTCTGGGCTGTTATATTATGTATGTAACCAAATATCATATAGCTTAAAGGAAATTCGCAGCTATCGGTGATGCAAAGTGGATTTGGGGTATCAGCATTTTGAAAATATCATGTTAGTTTGATGGTGACTTAACACAATGTTACGTGTTACTTACATTAGTTGCACAACTCATTACTCGTATGAAGCATCGAGAGAAAGTTTGAACGACCCATTGTGACTTGTGTAGCCGAGTGGAAGCTATTAGAATGCGGCTTGTGTAGCCGAGTGGGAGCTATTAGAATGCGACTTGTGTAGCCGAGTGGGAGCTATTAGACAAATGCATTATTAAACAGTATGGCTTATGTAGACGAGTGGGAGTTGTTGGACATTAACGTAATTATGGTAACATGTAATTAAAGATTAAATTGCAATTAATATATTTAATTATAATTTAGATACTTATTGCATTGATTGGGCGTTGGCCATACTGGCCGATGTGTACTCTTATAAATAGAGAAATTTCCAAAACCTAATGCTTAGGCTTTACGCAGAAATCCATTCTCATGTGTTGAGACTCAAATTTCATAGTTCTCACGAAGTGCTACCTCATCATCTTAGAATGAGAGTTTTGAGTTGTGGAATACCATTGGAACTCTAGTAGCCCCGATTAAAGATCTACTCAATCGGAATATTATGATCCATCACACTTCCGTTTTTTTGGTAGGTAATAGAATTGTATTAATGGGTAATATTTACAAATTTACATACCCACATTTTAGGCTAGTGCACTGCTTTGGGTTATATACAACTCATGGGCTCGCGACACCAATCACCAAAACTATAAGTTAGCCCGATTTTTCTATGGGTCCGAAGAAGTAGCCAGGCCCGCATTTGAATATTTTCCACTGTCCAGATCGCGTTTGGGATTTCTTGAGCATAGACGGCCTCAATTCTCATTTTCCATATGGGCCCAAACTATTAACTCCCAAATCGTCTTCCATATGCGTCTGACTGGTGTTGGAAATTGGTGATCCAGGAGCAAAATTTCCTTCAGCACTTGAGGTAAAGCCAGCGTTACACCCAGCCAATTGAAGATGAGCTTCCGAATTTCCTGACTTATTTTGCAATTGAGGAAGAGATGGTCGACGTCTTCGTGTTCTTCTAGACAGAGCGGGCAAATAATGGAGTCGATGGTTACCCCTCTTTTCTCCAGATTGTCTACTGTCGGGATCCTGTTTTGGAGTGATTTCCAGCAGAAAGCACTTATTTTTGAAGGTATAGATTTTTCCCATACTTTTGCATTTTCTGTATCCATTTCCTTCTTTTGCCATTCCTCTTTCATAATTTGCTGATAGATATCTGCTGTCGGATATTTACTGATGGTGCTATTACTCCATACAGTTTGGTCAGAGTAGCCAGACCCTGGAGGGAACTGATTGAGTTTAGCATTGAGATTCTGGATTTCCTCCTCCAGCTCAGAATTATAGGGCTCCAGCCAATACCAGTTCCATCTCCATGTATGCCAAGTTAGATCGTGAAATCCCTTTTCAGAAATTAAAGCTTCTTTATCTACTGCATTTGAGTAGACAGTATGGAATAGTTCAGCTATAGGATATGGTCCTACCCATCGGTCGTGCCAGAATTTTGTTGATGCACCATCGCCTATATTCTTCTGTAGATTCTGTTGAAACCATGTTGAAGCTAGTACCCACTTTTTGATATCCTTCCACCATAGAGAATCTTCCTTCTGTTCTGCAGGTTTCCAAAATCTATAGGTCCATATAGTGCTGATATGGCTTGTTTCCTGAGGTCATTTTGATTATCTAGAATTCTGAATCCCCATCTTCCGAGTAAAGCTATGTTGAACTGTTTGAGGGCTTTAATGCCTAGCCCTCCTCCCCTTTTAGAATAGCATAGCTTATCCCATTTTATCCATGCTATCTTCCTCCTGCCAGTGGGATGGGATCCCCATAGAAATTTGGACAAAATACTGTCAATTTTCTTTAATACTCCCGTAGGGGCTTTGTAGATTGAGAGATAGTAGAGTGGTATCAAGCTTAGTACTGCTTTCACGATAGTTATCCTTCCTCTGAAGGATATATATCTTTTTTTCCCATCCATTTATCCTCTTTCTGATTGTGTTTAGGACTGGGAACCAGGTCCTCTCCAGTCTTGGATTGGCTCCAATCGGGATTCCTAAGTAGGTAAAGGGGATAGAATCGATCTTGCAGTGAAGAATATCTGCTTGTTCAGCTTGTAGGTTCTCTGGTAGATGGGTAGAGAATAATCTGCTTTTCTGGAAGTTGATCCTTAAACCAGAGATGAATTCAAAAATCCTCAGCCATCTTTTTGTTGCCTTTATATATCTAGTTGTTCCATCTCCGAATATCACTGTATCATCAGCAAATTGTTGGTGCGTTATCCTAGGGACATTTTCTTCTATCTTGTATCCATTTATCTGTCTCATAGCTGCTGCCGTTGAGAATAGTTCGGTTAGGCCTTCTGCAGCTAAGGCAAACAGCAGTGGGGATAGAGCATCTCCTTGTCTCAGTCCTTTCTCCGTCTTGAATTGCCCACATGGGTTGCCATTTATCGTAATAGACATAAATGCAGTTTCAATACAGCCTTTCATCCAATGAATCCATCTTGCACTGAATCCTTTGGCAGTAAGGATTTTCCAAAGGTAATCTCATCTCACACTGTCAAAAGCCTTCTGAAAATCTAGCTTTAGTATAGAGCATTGCTACTTTCTCTTCTTAGCCTCATTAATAATCTCAGAAGTTAGCAATATACTGTCCATGATATACCTCTTGTGAATGAATCCAGTTTGGTGGGGAGATATTATCCGAGGCAACACCTTTCCCATTCGATTAGCTAAGACTTTAGACAGTAGTTTATACATAGAATTGACCATTGAAATTGGTCTAAAGTCTAGAATAGAACCTGGCATATCCTTCTTCGGTGCTAGTGCTACTAGAGTTGTGTTCATGCCCTTCACCATCCTTCCCGTGATCCAAAATTCTTCAAAATAGCCCATGATATCTTGCTTCATGACAGGCCCAAAGTGCTTAATGAACCTGAAGTTGAATCCATCTAGCCCAGGACTTTTAGAACTCCCACATTTCATCAGAGCTTTAGCTACTTCTTCTTCTGAGAAGGGTGCAGTCAGCTGATTGTTTTCATCTACAGATACTAAATTAGCTAGTGGCCAATTGATGTTAGGACATGGCTTAGAGTGAGCTTTGTAATGAGTCTCAAAACTCTCATGTATATGCTTTTTCACCTCAGGTACATCTGTGATCCATTCTCCATTTATTTGAATCCCTTTAATTGCATTTCTGGTCCTGTTTTTCTTTAAACAAGCGTGAAAATACTTGGCATTTCCATCTCCCTCCAATATCCATTTGTTCCGAGATTTCTGGTACAACATACTGTCCATCATAACATTGAGTCTGTGCATCTGTAGACAAGATTGTACTTGTCATCTTTTCATCAAGCTGCACCAGTTTATTTTCTGCCTCTGTAATCTGCTTGTTTAGGTCTCCAAACTCCTCTTTATTCCATTCTTTTAGTTTTTCTTTCAGTCTCTTCAGTTTCTGCATCAGTATATAAGATTTTGAGCCAGTCACTACTTCCTGGATCCAAGTTTCCTTCACTATGTCTTCAAAGTCTTTATGCTGGAACCAGGCGTCCAGCACTTTAAATGGGATTGGCCCCAATTTTGCTTCCCATTAGTGAGAATAATAGGACAGTGATCTGATGACTTTCTATCCTGTGCTTGCTATGTAATACTTGGCCAGATACTCAACCATTGATCAGATATCAACATTCGATCGATTCTGCTTGCACATAAACCACCGGGATGATAGTATGTGAAGTTTTTTGCATGCAGTGGTAGATCAATAAGTGTAGAGGCTTCCAGGAATGCATTAAACCCTTCTATTTCCCTCAGGTTTATGGTAGAGGATCCCATCCTTTCACCAAGTTGCCTGATAGAATTGAAATACCCACTAACACATCATAGGGCATTAGGTTCTAATCTTAGTCTTTGCAGTACTTTACTCCACAAATTTCTCTTCCCCTCAATAGCACATGGCGAGTATATATTCATAATCTTGACTTCAATAGAGTTATTTTGATCTCTCCAATTGCCAGTGACTTTTATAATGTTCCTGTCCTTCCAGTAACTAGACATAATGAATTTTTCACTTCTCCATGTGCAAAGTAGGCCTCCGGATAACCCTACTGATGGTTTGTGTATATATTCAAAATCCTAATTTCTCCAGATGCTTTCCAAAGTTCTAGGGCGGATCTCCGATTGTTTTGTTTCCTAGATTGAAACAAAATCAATGTCAAAAGTGTTGATCACCTGCCTTAGTTCTCTCTTTCTACTTCCAGGACTCAGTCCACGTATGTTTTAATTCAATATCTTCATAAAACCATTTGATACACCAGGTATTGAATGAGAATTCATTCTCTGTTTGCCTGAACATCCCTTTCCTCCATTGTCAATATTTGCTCAGCATCTTCTTTGTCCAACTCAATTCCCAGATCATTTGCAAGGGAGATAGTTGCTAATGCCTCTGCTTGTTTTGCTTCTTGTGTTTCTGGAATGCATTCACCTATTTCAGTTATAGCTGCAGGAATACTTACTTGTATTTGTGCATGCTTTTCTCTTGCAATGCGTCTTAGTTCCATGCGCTTTTGCCTGTTTTCTTTTGCTCGGGATAGGTTCATGAGTTGCCCAGTCAAACCTCCTAGTGGGTAGTAGGCCAAATGTCTAGAGGTCCCTGTCTTTGTGGGCCCTTGTTTTTTTATTTTGCTTCTCTCGTATAATACAACCTGTTTTGGCCCAGATAAAGCCATCGGACTTTGAATAGCATTTATTTCCGCCGACTGCTTCGAGTAGTTCAATTCCGAGATGCGTGTTCCTCTAGGGATGTTGACAGCATCATCGGGAGTAGGCGAGATACACGGGGAACAGAACAGAGCATTTAATGCATACGAATCGTCTCCCCATCTCTCGTTTGAATTCTCTGACGACTCGTTCCGGCTGTTTGAGCCGCCAACGATGTCTTGCGGCAGTGTGGCAAAAACTGAGTTTACTTCCTCTTCTTCTTGGATTTCAACTTCGTATATTCTGCAATTAATTACTAACTTCTTGAATCCATCCAGTCGCCTTCTTGAGGTTGTCTCAATTTGCATTCTGGCCCAGGCTAGATTTTTGTGCTCTAGAGTGTTCTTGTCGATTATCTTTACTTCGCCCAATTGGGAGCCTATCCAAGTTAGGCTGCGTTCATTCCAACAGGAGAATGGGATACCCATAATGCGAATCCATGGCTTTCTTGTGATTATTTCAGAGTCCTTCTCCCATCTATAATGGTACAATTTCATATTCATATTTAATTATCAGATTTGTTCTAGTATATAGTAGTCAATACTACAATTTCAACCGATTCAAACATTTAATCTCATTCCCTCATGTTCAATAACATACATAAATTAATACTCAACCCAAGGCACATAAATGAGTTGTGCTACTTGTACTACCTATAAACCGAAGAAGTGGAACAAATATAACAAAATAATCACAGCAACACACTTGGGTGTGGGTGCATTCTGTGGGGCCCACTCCCATTTTCAAAGTTCGAATTTGATTTCGGTTTGGGTGTTTGTATGGTAAGCATTTCTCTTAAACATTTAATCTCATTCTTTCATGTTCAATAACATACATAAATTAATACTCAACCCAAGGCACATAAATATTTAGTATTACAAGCATAATCATCTCCTACCAAGCAATACAATATCATATGTCCAGAGATTCAACAAATTAGGCTTAATCCAAGCCATACAGCCGACTTCTACCATATGACGTTCAAACACCCCCACCCCCACAAACATAAACCAGACCGAACCCATAAACAACCTCCCCGAGCATGCTACCCGAGGACCCCTAAGGGACAATCTTGTTGGAAAATATTGCAAATTATCGAAATCGAAAAACTTATCAGTGCTACTATTCAAGTTGTGTCGTGGACACGTGCACTGCCTTGAAAGCGATTTCGGCAC
Source organism: Pinguicula primuliflora (assembly GCA_025802335.1). Classification (NCBI taxonomy): domain Eukaryota; kingdom Viridiplantae; phylum Streptophyta; class Magnoliopsida; order Lamiales; family Lentibulariaceae; genus Pinguicula; species Pinguicula primuliflora. The sequence continues at coordinate 20,806 of JAOYMZ010021394.1, forward strand.
GACCATGATGCTAATCGTCTATACGTCAGTCACTCCCGAATGTTACCATAGCCACCTCCGAATGCATGTGCACTCCGTGGTCGGAACTTGAAGAGAGACACCCATAACCTTCCTCCAGAGAAAACGCGCAGCGAAGATACACTTGTGGTGGTTAATCTCAATGTCTTAAGAACTCAAGGCATGACGCATATACAGGAGAGAACTTAAGAGTCTTTCTCCTATTATAACTCAAAATATAATGGACTTGAATGTTTTGAAGATATTAATCCACAAAATATTTTTTTAACGAAGCCATGGAAGTTGTACCCAAAATTATATCCAACTGATAATAATTTTGATTCATAACCCAAACAATATTTCACACTTTTCAACGCATTATCTCAATAAATTTACCATCATTCTTCCTTGCATCCCTGGCTCCTTCCTCCACTAGGCTTCTCCCGCCTAGTTCGGCTGCGCCTACTGATGAAGAAGATAAGTGTCAAACCCTCGTCTCCAAACTCCCAGCGAAACCCAGCGTTTTATCGCTGATAATTGAGAGCGGGAAGATGAATTTCATGGGCATGGGCCAAGCTTTTCACCTTGGTCTCATAAACTTAATAATAAATAATAAAACATTCCACAAAAAACAACCCGAATTTTTCTGTGTTTTTTTTTGTGGGTGTCATTTTCTATGTTTTAGTACATTTTTATTTTCTTATCTTTTTTAATTTTTGTGTGGATAGAAATAAATGAAATTTTAGAACAAAATCAATGGTTACATAATTTAAAATCTGAAATTATTTTGCAACGCGAAAATATTTTGGCACTCGTAACACACTGTTTAAGGCTAGAGTCAAACTAGTTGCTCTTAAAATGGTTATTTAATAGGATTTTAGTTTTTTTGGCGGCGAAACCGTCGAAACCAGAATCTATGACTGGTTCGGAAAATATTTTGGCACTTGTAACTATACGAAGTTGCATGTCAAATGAACGCACGCGACCTGCTGATAATTACAGTGGTCTCTGTTTCGGCAAACGAAAGTGAATGAAGCTGCAATGAGGATCAAAATTCACCTGTAGGAGTTGGTGACGGCAAAATCGCTCTTCTCGGGCTACACTTTTGTGGAATGGGATCAAGAGCCTATAAACACAAACATGATAGATTTATGCTAGATAAGGAAGAAGGGTAGTTGTAGACAATGAATGCTGCAACTTGTTTTTGATATTTGATGAGGCAAATGTATGTAAATACTGCACAATTTTTTTAAAAAATTAAACCAGTTTTGCTAAAAAATTATATTGGGCTCTGTTTCGGCGAAAGATGAGTGATTTGTCGGATATTTTAAATTTTAATAGAGATGAAAAGTTTTATTAAAATAATAATAAAATATTCAAATTAAAAAAATGACAAAAGAAGCGCAGACCAAAAATCTTAGGCGGCCGACTAGAAATCTTACCTCGACAAAAACTGGAAGGCTATGAGACAATGACAAAACTTCCGCATATCTCCTTTTTTTATGACAGAAATGTGTTTTCGCTAAGAAAATCGCCTTTTCCAAACAAATTCTGGTTATAATGATGGGTTATATATCATTACTCAAATTTATTATTTATTTTTAATTCGGACCAATTAATTGTTCCATGCTTAATCATTTTTCTCTTTTGTATCGTAGTTTGGATTATCGAGATAAAAAAAATTTAAAAATTTTGCATTCCTTACATTTTTCCGTTGCAAAAAAAAGGTTTAATCATCGGAACTTGCAGAACCTATGACATGCCTCCAATATCTTATCGCATAATACCAGTCACTTAAGGTGTCAAACAATTTAACACCTAACTACATCTTTTAAAGAAATAAATATTTAAAACATATCCCTAATATAAAAGCATGTAAAAGTGAAGATAGTTGGACTTATCGTACATCCGTGGAAGGTGAACCGCAGTCCACTAACACCAGGGATAACAATATACTCTATTTGATTTGACATTCTCAACCCTTTTATTAACAACATACAAAATCATCAATTTAAGCAATAAACCGCACTTTACTAATAACTCTCCGTTATTTTAGTGAAGCTAGTAGCATTGTTGCCTGATAAACTTCTGTTTGGAGCTTATTTTACACCTTACTTTATATCATTTTATGCCTCTAACACTTTGATTATGGACTAAATCATGCTCATTTGTCTTAGATTGGAGAAAAGGACCACAAAATCACACTTTGGTGCATTTCCACCCTTTTTGTGCATATTATGGCATGAATTGCGGGCATCGCATTTAAGGTGCAAAGAAGAGCCAAGAAGTCGCATGGATGATCACTTAAGGTCTCGGGTCACACCTCAATTCTTCCATATGCACACAAGTCTTTTGGAGGGAAAATAAAAGAATTCAAGCACAAAAGAAGGGGGCAACATTGTCATTTCACCTCCCTAATCCTTCGGACAAGGGTTAAGAAACCCGACATTGTGCATTTTCGACACATCCGAGACACAAATTCGACAGGGACAAGAAAGCTTCGAAGAGGAGGAGGGGAAGAGGCGATTGAAGATATATTCGAGCTCATCATCCAACTGAAAAGGGGAACCTTCTTCTTCGTTTAATTTCTGTAGTTATGGTTTTGTTTTCAATTGTACCAATTAACTCTCGAGCTCATGCTTTAAGCATGAGCTGATTCTCCATGGCTTGAGGCTCGGTTGAGCCTCACTATGTAAACACATTTCGAATTATTCATGTATTTAATGTCCTAGCTTGTTATTTCATATGAATGTGCTTGATTTCCTTGTGAATGAGTTCTAGTGCACGAGTTTCATTCATGTAGGTGAATCTACCCGAAAACTAGATCACAAGGGTAGGTTCTGATACAGGACACACTAACACCATCGTCCTTAGGGTCTTTACCTCTAACTCTTGGTGCCACAATAGAGATAATCACGTTTATAAGCTCAAAGTCACCAATATACGACTGGTGGAGGGTACGCGTGATGAAATCCACTCATTGAGGTCTAGACCAACCATTGTCTTGACCGTGAGCTATAGTTGTATTTGAGTCTTGTGGTGTGAACAAAACAAGCGAAGTTTTAGTTCATGAATGTGTAGATGTGTTGCAAAGTGAGCCAAGATACCTTACCTTGAGCTATTCCTCCAAACTTGTCCTGTTTTCCCCCTGTTTTCATTAGCTTGTGACTGCTTTTGTCCTCAATTGGTTACTGGTTCTTCTACTTCAGTTAGTTTAGTTACAATTTAATCCATTTAACTTATGCTCATAGATTAGAACTCAATATGGTGCTTGGTTACTCTGAAAATGCTTGTGAAATGAACATGCTAAAGACCTTACTCTCTTGGGAGATGACTGTTGCTCTCTAGTAAGGTTTACTACTTGTACGACTATGTATGCTTGCACATTTGTGTGACATATATTTGTCCCATCAAGTTTTTGGCACTGTTGTCGGGGAGTAGCTTCCCTTTACATGTTTAGGTTGCAAACACAATCTTTGTTAACCATTTTCATTTTGTTTATTGAAGCTCATCTTGCTTAATGCTTTGTTGTCTCTTGTAGTTTATAATAACAGGAGTTGGTGCTGATCATAGTTCACTGGGACAAAAAGAGAGTAGGGAGTTGAGAGTCAGAAAGAGATCTTTGAAAAGAAAGATAGAATTTGCATGCTAGAATCTAGCAAGGATAGCTGAGCTAGAATCTGGATTTGCTGGTTTTGCTCCAAACTGTGAGCAACCAGAAAGCCTTGAAGAGGAATTTGTAGGAGAAATTGAGTTTGAGTCCGAACTGCAGTCACCAGAACTGAACACACCAGAAGAGATGGAGGTAGCTCCTAATCCTGATGACAGACCCTTGGAATCCTTTGCCATTCCTGAAGCCATTGCCATTGCACCTACAATCCGAAGGCCACCCATTACTGCTCATAATTTCGAGCTTAAACCTTCAACTATAGCCTTGTTACAGCAGCATTCTACCTATGGAGGAGCTGAGTTCATCAATCCATGCACCCACGTTGATGTATTCTTAGAAATTTGTGACACTCTTAAGATACAAGGTGTTGATCAAGAAACTATCAGACTGAGGTTGTTCCCTTTTTCATTGAAAGACCAAGCAAGAGAATGATTGTACAGCCAACCACTCGATTCCATTCAGACTTGGGAGGGGTTGAGAAAGGCTTTTCTCACCCACTTCTTTCCCTCAAGCAGAATAGCCCGGATCATGAATGATATCCAAATATTCAAGCAGATGCCTCAGGAAACAATTTATGAAGTGTGGGAAAGATTTAAAAGCTTTTTGAGAAGTTGCTCGAACAATGGACTCGAACACTGGAGAGAAATCCAATCTTTTTATTTTGGCCAGGATCAGAACACTAGGAGGGATGTGGATGCAGCTGCAGGAGGATCGTTTATGCAGAAGTCCTACAACCAAATCTGCACACTGATGGAGGGCCTTGTCCAGAATTGCTACAGATGGCCTACAGAGAGATTGAGCCAAATAGGAACTCAGCATGTCCTGAGTACAAGCCAGAATGACACATTGGCTATAGTATTGAGTGCTCTTACTGCTCAGGTGGCACAGTTTTGCAGCGAACAATCAGTAGCAACAAGTCAGGCTTTTAGCAGTCGTCCAGCAGCCACCACCTCCAGTTTATACTGTCTTCCAGCCCACTATGTGGAGTACTTGGCCACCATTTCAGTCATTGCAAGGAATCTCCTGCATCCGATGTTGAGCAGCTGAATTATATTCAGCAACAAAGGTTTCAGAACAATGGGTATCAGAATAACTACCGAAGGAATGATGCTCCTGGTTTTTCATGGAGTAATCCTCAGGGTGCACTGAACGCACATCTATTGCAGCACCCAGCTCCCAGCTCCCAGGGCTCAGTATCGCGGAGTGACTGATCCATATAATAGCCAGAACAACCAGACGTCATCTCTTCAAGAGATGCAGAGGAAAATCGAGGCAATGGTTCAGTAAATGGCAAAGTAGAGTCTGAATTTCAATGCAAAGGTGGAAGCAAGTCTCCAGAGCCAGAAAGCGATGATCCAAGGTTATCACGCTGCAATCCATAGCCAGCAAGTGACTCTGCAAAAATTGAAAAGTACAGTAGGGCAGCTGGCCTCACAGTTACAAGAAAGGCAGAAGGGTACACTTCCTTCTTTCACTGAAAACAATCCTAGGGTGAACTGTAATGTCTGAGATCAGGAAGAAGGTTTGATGGATGACATCCCCCATCTCAAGTGAGGAGATCATCTGATTCTGAGAAGGCAAAAGCTGAAGGATCAGGTACAAGTTCAACAAGGGAGGGAGAAGAATGGAAGGAAATGAGGGAAGATTTTGTAAAAATGGCAGCAGGGGTTGACAACAGAAGACCCCGTGTTATAGCATCAAACAATTCCATCTTCCATGTCCCGAAGCCACCACCCAAAAGGAAGGATCCAGGAATGGTTACTCTCCCCATAGCTATTGAAGGCTTCATTATTGAAAGAGCAGTGTGTGATTCTGGAGCAAACATAAATTTGATGCCTTATTCTCTTGCACAAAAGATTGAATTGAATAACCCAGAGCCAGGAAGTAGTTGCATTCTGGAAATGGCAGATAAGTTCCTCAGAAAGTCAAATGGGGTAATCAAGGATGTACAGGTTTATGTGGAGAATTTATTATTTCTGATGGATTTCACCACTTTTGAAATGGAAGAAGACCCTCGCATGCCTCTTCTCCTTAGAAGGCCCTTCCTCAAGACTGGTGGATCAATCCTTAACATGGCGAAGGGAGAGCTTACACTGAGAGCTGGGAAAGCTGAAGTCACATTTGATGTGTACCCCTTACGGAACCAGCCAAACAGGGATCATCGCAAATTAAAGGAAAAATAGGAAATTCTACCTGATGGTGCAGACAGCTCAAGAAAAACGGAATATGAGTTATTGGAAGGGATGGATGATGACTACATCCAGTATTTTATGAGAATGAAAGCTAAGTGCATGAAGTACTGACACCTGTGGAAGGGTGCTTTAGCGACATCAAGGGAGAGGTTCCTATTGTAAGGTATGAAAATTTTCGGGCCTTATATTATTAATAATTAATATTTTTCTTAAATGGGTCAGTGCCACATAATCTATAATAAATAAAGAAGTGTACGATAATAGGCTTTGAAGATCACTGTTTTGGGCCAGTGTAATTCTAGTACAGAATATTTCGTTACGAAATTATTAGACGTGTAATATAAATTGCAAAATTAAGTTACGACGAGGCCCAAACATTTACAAATGCTGTCGGGCTGTCGAGGAAATGCAATTTTGGACCTGAGGGTTTGTATTAGGCCATGGGAATCAGCTGGGCCACGAGGTGGCTGGAAGAAATGCCAATTTCTTTACACCCCGCGCCTAGCTTCATAGTTTGGGGAGAAAGGCTCTAACCTAGGGGTAAATCGAGTCTTACAGGAACCAGAGTAGAGGAGATATAAAACTGTCGAGCTTTTCGTCGCTGTAGGAAGGGGGAGGTTGCGATCTCAAATCCCCAATCGGTGAATTCCAGCAGCTCAAAGGAAGGAGAATATCTGAGGGTACGAAGATGTTGTGTGGTCTGAGTGTCGGTGCCATGGATGTCGATTCTTAGGAGCTTTGTACATTCTGGTTTGCTATGTGATGTGCTTGTAATCTGTCATTCTGCTAAATTTTCTGGGAGAACTCCTTTGAGATTCTTGTTTCGAAAATTATTCTGTTGCTAGTATTTTCTTACAACTACATTCTGCTTTCCTTCCCTATGGTACAGTGTTGCGCGAGATTGAGGAAAATGGTGTAACCGGTTGGTTTAGTCTGAGATTTCGAGTGACATGGGACTAGATCCTTGTTCTTCTCGTCAAACTATTTTTCTGTTATCACATATGGTCGGGTCTATGTATACTGTTGGAAACCTACAAGAGAAACTGATTGAATTACTTATCATGTTGATGACTTTCGGTTTATTTTCATTTCATCTCGTATTGCTGAAACGTTGGATTATATGGGAACCTACTAGAGGTGTGTATTGAGTTGCTTACTTACTGGGTTTTTAGTGTGCTTACATTAGATATTTTGTTATGGTATAGTCTCGAACCAGGATTTCATTGAGTTGTGGTGTGAATGTTTCTGTTATGATTATTTTGATTTCAGTTATAACATGCCTTCGAACCAGGAATCGGTTGAACTCGAATATGATGAATTTCTGGATGATTGCCTTGATTACTATATTTCCGTATGTGTATTGAACCGTTCGATCATCATTCTGCTTATTCGTGCGGTTATGTTAAGTTGGTGGTGCAGTTATTGATTTTCTATGTATTGCTTACGGTTACGTTGTTGGCCTGGTTATTCCGTTCATTCTATTTGGTGTTGGTACTCGGGCGAAATGAGAAGTGAAACTTGATATTGGAAGTGAGATTGATTCCTTGTGAATCAGTGAAGGGTGGCATCAAGAATTGTCACAAATGCATTCTGCGACAGTTGATTTGCCATCCCGTCTACGTTGGGTTGTTATGGAATGCTTGACCAGAGAGGAGGATCGGGTGATGGACGGCGTGGCAGGGAAGCTCGTCAATTCTGCAGTTGCAAGGTTGTCGACCTTCCTCCTATTGACGAGGATCGCACGGTGGACCGTCTCCGGGAGTGTGGACTGGAAGAGATGATGGCGGAGGGAATTGAAGGGGATAATATTCTGTTTCGAGTTTGTTGGTTGCATCTTAAGCGAGCATAATTTTGGTTTTGTCAATATTGAGTTGCTGGTTTTAATAAGCCCTTCTATTTTGCATTGGACGTTTTTGGTGGGCTTTTGTGCCCTGATCTCGGCTAAGAAAAGAAGAGAGTTTTATTTGGGCCAAACCGCTTTTGGGCCGTGGGTTCAAATAAATTTATGTGATTGAATGTTTATATTGTTGCTAGAGTTTTAAAACCGGGAAAAGATTGTTGTTATGTGTTTGGGAAAAGTTACGTATTGGTTCATTGGGCCTTAGAACGAGGTCAGACTTAGTTGATGGATTTTCATGACTTTACGAGATGAAATCTTTGTTATATGGTCAGATTTTTAATGCGAGTTGACGGTGTTGGACTGAAGTCCCCTTACAGGCAAATACAAATGGGAACCATTATGTGATTTTGTGTGACTTCATGATTTTATAAACGTACTTCGTAAAATTCTTCCTACTGGGCCAATTGGGCTCACGATTCCTGTTCTATTAATTTTAATTGCAGATCCAGGTACTCTGGCGAATGAAGGTGGTATTTAGACCTTGTGATGGACACCATTGCTGTTCTGGGGACTTACATGCATTTCCGCATTTTGATATATGACATTGTACCGAACTTTTGTCTTAGACGTGTGTGCTTTAGTTTTGGATAGGCTAGACTCAAGCTTCTATTTGGATAATGTGTTCTAAATGCGAAGACCTTATGAGTATTCGAGTATTTGACTTAGATGTTGGGCTTGGGTATGGGCTGTAGGCCCACACTGCCATAGCGAACCCACCAATTATTATGTCGAGATTTGGGTTCGTTACACCTACAAGCACAGAATTCTCCCAGTGAATCCAGTGAGAGATGTCCACCATTACGTAGCTCTAACCAAGGTCTAGGCAAATTAACTGATGTTGAGTTGTTGGAGAGAAGGAACTTCCAGAATCCTGGGCTTGAAGAGAAAAACAAAAAACAGAAATCAAGCCGAATAGATGAATGCAGAACTGGAAGCTCAAAGGGGAAGGAAAAGGTGACAGAAATTGGTGAAGAGGGAAAGAATAGCATGATGGATGAAGATTACACTCAATACCTGATGTGTCCACAGGATGAGGATGCAAAAACAAAAAAGTTGATGAAAAGCCATCTTGGAAGTCCTGGAGAGGCAATGTTCCATCACATGCAGGAATGTATTCTCAATCGCATATAGGATCCCCAGCCTAACTTTGAAGATGACGTAGACATTGGAGCTATAATTGATGAGGTACTACTAAATGAGGAGAAACACTAGCAGAGGCTACGAGAGTTGAAGGAAAATCCTCCTAAGTAGGAGGAGAACCTTCCCATCAAGAAAGAGAAAGACTTAATGGAAAGAAGAGTTGAACAGCTAAGGGCTAGAAGAGCCAAGAAGCACGCGTCAAAGCAGAACTAGCAAGAGCAAGAAATCTATCTCGAGACTCTAAACTGAGAGTTGCATGCGAGGCAACCCATGAATGGTAACCTTTAAAATTCTGTTTTTGAATTTCAAAGTTTCTTTAACTTGTTCTTTTTGAGAGAGTGTACTACAGAGCCATGTTTTGAGCCAGCGAGGGGTGACATACCCCCTGATCAGTCAAGCAATGAGAAGATTGCAGCCACTTCCCCGAGGACTGGACAAAGCAAGACTCAGCACATCTAAGATTGTATTATTTCATCCCTTTGCTTTCCTATTTTCATGATCTGCCCATGCTTGAGGAGAAGCATTAGTTTAAGTGTGGAGGGGAGGGGTGAAACATACCTATGCTCATTATTTTATCCTTGTTGGTCTGTTGCTGAATCTTGCACTGTTGGAGCCTCAAAATTTTTCATTTCTGTTATACTCTTTTCACAGTTTATCATCATGCTCAACATACATCCCCATTATTAATTGAAACCTATGAATGCTATTCTCACTGTGGTCTGATAGTTATTGATGTAATATTTGGGTGTGAAAGCTAGGTTCTTCATTGGTTTGAATGGAAAGTAGTGCATGAGCTGAGCAGTGTCCGAAGTTGAGATTTCTGATCAATTTTTATGAGAGAAGGGAGTGAAACAACTTCTAGTTTGGCTTGAATGAGTGGATCACAGTGACTTTTGCCCCTGACACACCCTGATCACACGCTTAGCTCAAAGCTCAAAAGAACAAGAATCTAAAATGGAAAAGAAGAGAAAAAGCTTGATCATGAAAAAGAAAGAAAATCCTGAGTCCTAAAGCCAAAAGAAGAAGAGAACCTTCACCTTTCATGCTGATCAAAAGAAGGACCAGAAAGTGCATATAAAGCTACAAAAGCTGTGGAGCAAATCCACGAAGCAATTTAAGAAGCGAAAGAAGAGATGAGTTAGAAATCAAACTTCAAGCTTTAAAGAAGAATCAGAAAAATAGCTTGTACAAGAGAAGAAGAGGAGTTAGGGATAGTGTGTCACTTAGATCTCTCATTCAAGTTAGACATCAAAAGTATGTCCACGTTCTATGCAAGCCAAAAGTGCGAGGCCATTAATTCTGTCCAACTCCATCTAGAGAGGACCCTCACCCAAACACTATCCCTAAAAGAAAGAGAGAGATGGAGTTGGGGCTCGACTTGAGATAAACTGCAAGACTTGTGCACTTGGGTATGAGGGAGAGAATGAAGAGATTGGTGACCCTTATAGAAGAAAAGATAATCTAGAAAGGACATGTTGGAAGCTGCTAGGAATCATGTACTCAAAGGATTGTTTTGATGATGCATTGATCCCTCTCGTTCTGCTATGCACAGATTCTGTTTTGTGTGCACACCTTGACATCTTACTTCTAGCTCTTGGTCATTTAAGTGATGATAGTCCATTGGTTTGCATCAACTTAGTCATTCTGTTCAACTAGACACATCTTCACCATGCATGCTGCTTTTCTTGATTTACATCTTTCATGCACATATGCTTCATGAAATTCATCTCTTGTTGTTTCTCTTAGTTTATGCTTGAGGACAAGCATTGTTTAAGTGTGAGGGTGTTTGATAAGCCCCTGCTTGGAACTTATTTTACACGTTATTTTATATCATTTTATACCTCTAACACTAAGATTATGGACTAAATCATGCTTATTTGACTTAGATTGGAGAACAGGACCACATGATCACACTTTGGTGCATTTCCCCCTTTTTTGTGCATATTATGGCATGAATTGTGGATATTAGATTCAAATTGCAAAGAAGAGCCAAAATAATGCATGAAAGATCAACTCAAGGGCCCGAATGCAATTTTACAAGAAGAAGCTCTCGGACCAAAATCTAAGTCTTTCAACTATGGCTACATCCAACACAAGTTTTTTGGAGGGAAACTGGATTATTCAAGAGCCAAAAGAAGGGGTAAAAGCATCATTTCCCTTTCTAATCTTTCGGACAAGGGTTAAAGAACCCAAGACTGTTCAAAAACAATACACACGAGACAAGGAGAAGAAGAACAGATGCTCAAGCGACATTAGAGTTCATCATCCATCCGAGAGGGGGCTTCTTTATTTTCTTCTAATTTGTGTTGTCATGGCTTCATTTTTTATTGTATTTGCTAACTCTCGAGCTTGTGCTTCAAGCATGAGCTAATTTCCCGTGGCTTGGGGCTCGGTTGAGCCTCACTGTGTAAACGTATTTTGAATTGGTCATGTATCTAATGTCCTAGCTTGTTATTTCATATGAATGTGCTTGTTTTCCATTTGAATGAGTTCTAGTGCACGAGTTCTTCATTTATATAAGTGAATCTATTCGGAAACTAGCTCACAATGGTAGATTCCTACATGGGGCACACTAACACCATCGTCCTTGGTGTCAATAGAGATAGTCGGTATGTGGGTGATCCCAGTCACGTCTTGGTTAGCAAATAAGTCTCCATCACCGAGGAACTGAGTCGGGTTGAGGAACCATGAAGGATTGTGGACCACAAGATTGTACGACTTTGGAACCGTCAAGTCTCTTATGTGAAAGTGCAGTGGAGCAATCAATCTAAGGCGAAAGTCACTTAGGAAGTATGAGACGCTATGTGGGAAGCGTATCCACATCTATTTGAGACTCCGAGAGCGGCGAGTTTCGAGGACGAAACTACTATTTAAGGGGGAGAGATGTATGGAACGATAATTTTGGAATTTTATTTAATGAATGAATTATATGTTAAATTGTTATTTTGATTACCTTCACGCAGAGGGTAAAAAAATGGGTTGCCCAAACGTGAGCCCAAATTCAATTAGGAGTAGATGTTAGGTGGAGGGGGATCTAATGGGCCGAAAGACCAGTCCAGGTACGAGTGGCCGCTTCTCATCGACCCAAGCCCCTCCAATTTTCCGTCCGGCGCTGAAAGAGAGCGCGCTCACCTTTTCCGTACGACAAGGGTAAGATGGGGAGCGCAGGGCGGGGTATAAAGGAGCGTGTGCGTGATTAGGGTTGGGGATTGAGAAGATTTTTGCGGCAGGAGTTGGAATGGATTGGAAGGAGGCGATTAACGGTATGTAATCGAATTCGTGGTGTGTAGGGAGTAGGTCTCTACGTGATCGGGCTGGAACTAGGGCTGTAAGCGAACAGAGCCGCTCGCGAACAAGCTCGAGTTCGGCTTGATAAAAGCTCGTTCGTTCGGCTCGAAAATCTTAACGAACTCGAACTCGAGCCTGAACTTCTGGTCGCGAACAGTCTTAATGAGCTCGAACTTGTTCGCGAGCTCTTAACGAGGCGCTCCCGAGCTTTAATATAATAATATTATTTTAATATATAATTATATTAAACCAAAAAAAATGATTAAATAAAAACTAAAAAAAGTTCGGCCCTCACCTCACAATTCACACATTCACACATTCACACATTCACACATTCACACATTTCACATTTCACATTTCACATTTCACATTTCACATTTCACATTTCACATTTTACAAACTACAAACTACAAACTACAAACTACAAACTACAAACTACAAACTACAAACTAAAATAAATAAAATACATAATTTTAATTTTAAAATAAAAAGTAAAAAACTAAAATCTACAACACTTATCAAACTCATCGTCAAACTTATCAGACTCAAACAATTCGTCCACAAACCTGAAGCGACCATCGACCTTCGACTTCGAGCTTCGACTCTTCGTTCGTCAAGAAGGGAAAACCGGATTTTAGTCTTCGTCTTCGTCTATTCGAATCTTCGTCTTCGTCTATTCGAGTCTTCATCGTCGTCTTCGTCTTCGTCTTCGTCTTCGTCTTCGTCTTCGTCTTCATATATTCGAGTCGTCGTCGGCCGTCGCGTTATACTCGAGTCATCGTCACCAGAAATTCATTGCAAGGTAGGTTGGGAATTTTTCAATTGCAGATACTTGTATTTTAAATTGGCCCTAATATGGATTAATTGAGATCAATTATGAAGTTAATTTCAAGAAATTAACTCATTTTAGTTATAATTTAGAAATTAGGGTTTTGGATTTTTAGGTGCATAATTTAGGAATTTTGATTTCGGATTTCGGATTTCGGATTTATTGAGGTTTATAAGCATGTATGCACTTCATGTTTATACTGAATTTAGGAATTTTGATTTCGGATTTATTGAGGTTTATAAGCATGTATGAACTTGAACTTGAAATATTATGTTTTAAAAAAAGGACATTGTTGAGTTGATCTGGTACCATTTTACTTGAGATATTTTATGTCGTATTGTATGATGTTCCTCTTTACCTCATAAAATTTGCAAACAATCTCTCATTGCTTTGGCTGTCTGTCTCGCGAACGCGCTTGCGAGCCCGTTCGCGAACGGGCTCGAGAACGGGCTCGTGAGCGGCTCGCGAACCTGTACGAACCGAGCTCAAACACGGACATGGGCTCGTGAACCGAGCTCGAGCTCGGTTCGTTTACAGCCCTAGCTGGAATGCATCGCCTGTGTGGTGATGCTAAAGGTCCGATCGGATGGAGCGCTGTTGAGCGATGTCCATCGAGATCTAGCTCCCTAGAAGCTGAGTGCGAAGCTGAACTCGAGTATCTGTTTCGCAAATCAACTTCCGTCCCCAGGCGTGCTCTCGAGGGAGTCTGTACGATTGATAATGAGTTATGAGCGCACGTATGGTTGTATTGGTGCTTGCGTCCTTACCTGTGCATGTCGATGTCACTTAATTGGTGATAAAATGGTGTTGCTCTGTTTGCTGTTATTACTGCTGTGTGTGGGTGGGTGGG
>JAOYMZ010021406.1:0-18273 GCA_025802335.1 Pinguicula primuliflora
GTCCTCATCAAACAAGAAGAACGTGAAACTGGTGTTGTGAGCTGGCATGTTATGCAGAGGTACAATCCTTTTCTACTCTCTTGATGTAACAAACTTATGATCCTTATGGAGTGACTCTTTTTTCCTTTCCGTTTCACTATGGTATAATCTTTGACTGTCAGTAGAGCTAGGTGAGCGAACCTTGTGAGTTTTTTTTCCAAAACAAAGTTACATAATCTTTTTGTATTGATGCAGATACAAAAATGCACTTGGTGGTACTTGGGTGGTTATGATTTTGTTTTTGTGTTATTTTCTGACGGAGTCCCTCCGAGTTTCGAGTAGCACATGGCTGAGTTATTGGACAGATCAAAGCAACTATTCGCATAACCGTGGGCCAATATTCTACAATGCAATCTATGCACTTCTTTCGTTTGGTCAGGTAAGTTACTCCATGCCATGACGACTTCCTTTCTCCCCATTTATCTTCTACCATGCTTCCTGAACATGTTCCCACCTCTTCTCCTCACTGCTTTTAGCTGTTACAACAACGTGGAGAAACTTACTGTTCCCTCTGACTAAATTTTCTCTTCTTGTTTCTTTAACTTTAGGTTTTGGTGACATTTGCAAATTCATTTTGGTTGATCACTTCTAGCCTTTATGCCGCCAGAAGACTGCACAATGCGATGCTAAATTCCATACTTAGAGCTCCTATGGTATTCTTCCACACAAATCCACTTGGGAGAATCATCAACAGATTTGCGAAAGATCTTGGTGACATCGATCGGAATGTTGCTACATTTGGAAACATGTTTCTTAATCAAGTTTCTCAGCTTCTGTCTACATTTGTGCTAATTGGGATAGTGAGCACGATGTCTCTATGGGCAATAATGCCGCTACTGGTCCTGTTTTATGTAGCCTATCTATATTACCAGGTATGCTAAGTCCATTCTTTGTATTTTTTTTGTATAGGTAGTCCATTCTTTGTGTTATCTCCTCATCCAAAATAATACCATGGATGGTTGCAATAACCTAGATTTTCTCAGAAGGCATTTTGGTTTTAAGTGAACACTTTGATTAATTTTCTTGGCTGATATTTCAGTTTAGGTCTTGGAGGGGGAATGAAATTTAAAAGATATGAGTTGTATCAATTTGATGTGGTGGCACCCTTTTAGGGTTAATTTATGATGAGAAGACAACTTTATTGTTACTTTCTAATGAGGGGCTGCATGTAACCTCAATATTTTTAATTATGTTTAATGTTGCTCACAGAGCACTGCTCGGGAAGTGAAACGCTTGGATTCAGTTTCTAGGTCTCCGGTCTATGCGCAGTTTGGAGAAGCACTCAACGGCTTGTCGACTATTCGTGCTTACAAAGCATATGACAGAATGGCCAATATCAATGGGATGTCGATGGACAATAATATCAGATTCACCCTTGTTAACATCAGTGGGAATCGTTGGCTAGCCATTCGTTTGGAGACCATTGGAGGCCTAATGATATGGTTCACTGCAACGTTTGCTGTCATGCAGAACGAAAGGGCGGTGAACCAAAAGGCATTTGCCTCTACGATGGGTTTACTTCTGAGTTATGCTTTAAATATCACGAGCTTACTGACCGGTGTTCTACGGCTTGCTAGTATGGCTGAAAATAGTTTTAATGCTGTTGAGCGTGTTGGCACATATATCGAGTTACCCTCTGAAGGCCCCGCCATTGTTGAGGACCATCGTCCTCCACCGGGGTGGCCATCAGAAGGATCTATCAAATTTGAAGAAGTCGTTTTACGATATCGCCCTGAACTTCCTCCTGTTTTGCATGGAATATCCTTTGCTATATCTAGCAGTGACAAGGTTGGAATTGTTGGAAGGACAGGTGCAGGGAAGTCAAGCATGCTTAATGCTTTGTTCCGCATTGTCGAACTGGAAAGGGGAAGAATCTTGATTGATGAATATGACATTTCAAAGTTTGGGTTGATTGACCTCCGAAAGGTTCTTGGCATCATACCACAAAGCCCCGTTCTCTTCTCAGGTTCCTACTGTATCCTCATTGCTAGATTTCATTCATGACTTGTCCCTCAACTTCCATGTTGTGTATATAATATAATACATCTGTCCGTACTATCATCTCGTTGAGTATTTCGAACAGGAACTGTTCGGTTTAATCTCGACCCCTTCAATGAACACAATGATGCTGACCTGTGGGAATCATTGGAAAGGGCCCATTTAAAGGATGTCATTAGGAGGAATCCTTTGGGGCTTGATGCGGAGGTAATGTGAACTGTTATCCTTTGGGGCTTGATGCGGAGGTTATGTGAACTGTTATGTTATCTGCTTCTGTAGGTCTCTGAAGCAGGGGAGAATTTCAGCGTTGGGCAGCGTCAACTCTTGAGCCTTTCTCGAGCTCTACTTCGGAGGTCGAAGATTCTCGTTCTCGATGAAGCAACGGCCGCTGTTGACGTCAGGACAGATGCTCTTATCCAGAAGACTATTCGGGAAGAGTTCAGATCATGCACTATGTTGATCATTGCTCACCGTTTGAATACCATCATTGACTGTGACAGAGTTCTTCTGCTTGATGCTGGTCAAGTATGGAGCCAATCTTATGCTGCTCGTACAAAAATCTTCCCTCCGAAATAATTACTGAACTTTGTTCCTTATGTTTCTCAGGTTGTGGAATATGATACCCCCGAAACACTGCTGCAACAAGAAAACAGTGCATTCTCTAAGATGGTCCAGAGTACTGGGGCAGCCAATGCTGAATACCTTCGTGGGTTAGTGCTCAAGGGCGAAGGAGATGCCAAACAAGTGGGAAATGGACCGATGGACCGACAGAGGAGATGGCTTGCGTCGTCCCGTTGGGTAGATGCCGCGCAGTTTGCTCTAGCTGTTAGTCTCACTTCATCACATAATGATCTTCTACGGTTAGAAAATGGAGAAGCTGAAGATGGCATCATCAAGAAGACAAAGGATGCAGTTATTACTCTCCAACAAGTATTAGAGGGAAAGCATGACAAAGAGATCGGAGAAAACCTCGAAAAGCACAACCTCTCCGGGGATAGATGGTGGTCGTCCCTGTACAAAATGATTGAAGGTAAGAAGAAAGAGATAAAACAGCTCCACTCGGAAGCATTTTTGTCATTCCATACCTCTATTTGAGAAGGCGGTCCGCACGAATGCTGCCTAAGTGGCCGCCTAGGCAATAGGCGTACCCTAACCGCTCGGGGATCGCCCAATATTTTTATTCGATACTGCAATGCGACCCCGTCCTGTCTTGTCTTGATCATTTTCGCGTATGTTTTTGTCTTCCCATGCAGGCCTTGCTATAATCAGCAGACTTTCTCGAAACAAGCTGTACAGCAGTGGCGGCAGTTTTGACGACAAAACAATCGACTGGGACCAAGTCGACATGTAAGAAAGAAAATTTGGTTGCCCATCCACGTCCACGGTGCGTTTGAACCTTGTGAACGTTGTCTGTGTGCCTTCATTATTGAAACTGTAACTCAATATCACCCACACTGTTGGATTTTAATATAAGGTAGCATGGTTGGTCTTGGATTGTATTGGAATCATGGTCGGGAGGACAAAGATTCTGGCTTTCTGGTAATTTTGATCCATTCCGTGATTGCACGTACTTGAACTTGGATCATTCGAAGAAGGCGGTTTGTTATGTATGGGTTCATTTTCAGATAACAGCCAAAACTTAGCCCATTTTCAGCTGTGGCCTCACAAAGATTTGCATTCTTAATAGGCTTTTCAGTTCGGAAACATTCTAGGATGGGTTATGATTGTGTACATCTTACCCTCCCCAGATCCGGCCATTTAGTAAACTTTGACGGTCTGGAAGAGCAAAGCTTTACTACACATAATTTACAGACATCAACTTCTCATCAGAATATAAAATAATCCCCTGAATTCACAAAATTTGCAGTCATCATACACATTTTCATGTTGTGACACTGTCATTATCTAATATTACCTCAAAGATCTTAGCGTAAGCACTTGAATACACCATTAGTGCTTGAAACACTTTGGGGAGGCTGGTTTGCAGGTTGTTCAGAATCTTGGCTCTCGTCGTTTTGACACAACACATGTACTTGGCTTTCTCCTCATCAACTTGCCTCGTCAGAGCCTCGAGTTTGGCGCGCCTAATCGTTAAAGGATGCTTACAAGTTGTACTCTCATAAGAGAAGTCCCCCGCTAACTTCATGTCCATTTCTGAAAGCGAAGTAAGCTCACGTTCTAATCTCCTACCAAGCTTCTCAGATTTTTTTTGCATAGCGAGTTCTTCTTGCAGCTGCACGACGATGGAATTAACAGCCGAAAGCAGAGAATTTATTGCCTCAGACACCATCTGCAGAAAAAAAAATATCATGTTCAGATTACTTGAAGTTCAGCATTTCAAAGTGAGCTGTCAAGCTTCCTTATTGTTAAGGATGTAGCATAGAATTTTGCACGCTGCGGCTTATAAGAATGTTAATTTTTTTTTATAACGTAGGGAACCCTATACAAGTAGGTAAACTCAATACCCTACCGCAATAACCTGCAACCCATGGCAAGGAGTTAAGCCACATCTAGCAAGCCATACGTAAAAAGCTCATGTAATTGATTGGCTAATAAGAAAATAAAGAAATTGTAAAGTGTACCTTTTCGGGCAATTTATCAAGTGACTGCATCCATTTTTTCATCAGTTCATGCACCATTACCGAGCTCCTACTCTGTGGACCTTCAATATCTTGAAGGCTGTTTGTAAGCTCAGTCCACTCGCAGAGGGTCTTTACGTACTCGCAATGAAATTTAACAAGGTTGCAAAAGCTGTGGCACCAAGAGGTGACCTCTCTCTGCAGCTGAGCTGCAGTCTGCTGAAGGTATTCAGTAGTTGGCTCCACACCTGGCTGATCCTTTACATGATTGAGCTGCTGAGAAATTTGATTCTGGATTTCATGACATTTATGCATCGTTCGCCACATATGCATCATTCTGTACATGAGGGGAAGTAACTGAATCAGAGAGAATTATTGATCTAATAAAGATGTCATGGATCATGGACTTTACCCTGATGCTAGTGCAATCAGCTGAGGCTGCAGTTCCTCGTTTATGAGCATTGTTATGTTGGAACAAGAATGTTCAATTAATTCTTCGCGGCATAAGATGTCAGATTCCAGGCTTTCCACTGCTGAACGTATCTTTTCAGCTTTCATCCTATCATTCTCCTGCTCTTGTCTCTGCAATAGTACAGATTTCCTTCCATACTCCATCTTTGCAATTTCTTGCTCCTAGCAAAAAACGACATAGCCTTTGTCGGGTCTAGAGAACATAACTAATATGAAGATATTTTGTGTAAATCAACTAGTTAGGACAAATCACCTTAACATTCTTGTACAGTTTCTGCTCCTCGGTGTAAAGTTTCTGGAGAGTGAGGCGATGAGAGCCAGGTTTACAAGGCTCGAAAGAACCGGAGAAGTCTCCAGTTTCTTTTGTGGATTGAAGAGACTTCGAAGACCAACTCCAGGTCAAGGCACTAAAAACTTTCGCAGAATTGCTTCCCTTTCCTGTAAGTTGTGCAGTTTCTCATAAGCTCTTCAGAGGTCATGCACAGACATTTGATGTAATTAACACATTTATGCATATATGACAATAATCAGTACTCTATGGCCTAGTTTTTTTGTGCTGTGTGTGAGCGGGAATGCGAATTCGACCAAGAACTCAATAAATTTTCTTCACATCAAGACTCATCTAGACTTCTAATCTAAACCGTGGATTTTAATCTGATGGTTTAGATCAAAAGTGTTTTTAAGTATATTTTAAATGATCTAGTTGATCAAAGTCATCAAATGAAAATACGACGACACAGATTAGAAGTAAGAAGAAAACTCAGAACTCAATTACTGGTATTGTGACCATTAGTTACTCTAACTGATATAAAGGGATGGAAGTAGTTACTCTTGTTCTCTTTCATGCTCTGATGAAGAAAATTTTCGCCAATGTCGACGTCGATGAGGATCGCTATATCCTTAACCATATCAGATGCCATCAGAAAATATTCATCCAAGTCTTCAATAATACCGGTCAAACTCTTCTTGCTCCTCAAAACTACTACAGGCATATCTTCATTCGCCAACAATGTACTACCAAGTTCATTGTTCTGCTGTTTTTCTGAAAGCCTATTAACTTCATCCTCCTCAATAAATTCTGCATTCTCCTCCTCATCTTCTTCAGTAAATTCACTATTCATCTCGGCCCAATTCTCCACCCCGTCCTGCTCCTCATTTCCAGTACTTCTTAAACACGGTGGTGAAACAGCACCAAAAACATCCCAGTATTCCCAAGAGGAACTGCGGAGAGGGTGCGGAGGAGTATGTCCGCTTCCCTCCTCAATTTCAATGATTTCTTCAACGGCGGACTGAACTGGTGCTGGCTTATCCTCAGACTTCCGCGAATCCGGACTGAAAGAGGGCGGTGGCGGTGGTGATGGAGGTAGAGGAGGTGGAAGGGGCGGAGGTGAAAGTGGGAATCCAATACCAGAGGCTGTTTCCTCAGCTTCTAAAGATTCAGACTCCGTAAGCTGCCTAAGGGTCACACCAGTATTTCTCAATGATCTCAAATAAGTTAGCTGGGAATCAGCAAACTCTTTTCTGTATTCCAATAACTGTTTCATCAACCTCTTCCTCTCCTTGCAATTTCTAACTCTTTCTTCTTCATCAATTCTTGATGCAACACAACCCATTTTCTCCTCCTTCTCCACTGCTTAGAGTTTACAGTTTAAAGCTCTAGTATGTTGAATTGAAACGCAATCAAAAGTTCCGTACTCAAGAATATATGCTCCAATATGAGAATGAAAATGGCACGTAATTCCAATCCCAGAACCTCAGAAATTCCACAAACTTTCCGCACAATATAATATTCGTCTATATTCCATGGATTCAGAAAACTGGAAGAAGAACAAGAACACTACACAAAAAGAGTACAAATTTTGACAAGAACGACCCCCATAAAACGATGAATCAGAGCAGAAAACCCACTTGCTGCTATAGCTAATGCTGTTGATATGTAAAAGACACTCCAATTTCCTTTGTTCTTGTTGAGACGAGATAGTATACCTTTTAGCTGTGAAAAGTAAAGTGAAGTCACGGATTTTCTTTACGCAAACCCCAATCTTTTTCTGCCGGATCTTTTTTGTTTTCTTTTTCCAAGGAAGCTACAGACACGGACTTTGTCGGACGATAGATAAGTTTTTCAATACAAAAATTTCTACGGTTTCGAGGGGAAAATGAAGAAGCTCTAAAAGAAGAGGGCAAAAAACCATGGACGAAATGGAGAAGCTGGAAAAAGAAAGATGAGCTCCAGTTCCAAGAAAAAGTTATAATTGAAAAGATGGTTTCATTATCATGCTGCCATTTCTGTCTCTTTTCAGAACAGCAAATTCGAACTCCATTGATGTAAGATGAATTCAACCTTGGAAAAAAAATTTACTTTTCTTTTTCTTGTTCGCCATTTTCCTTAATGCACATGAGAAAAGTTGGAGGGCCCTGCACCTGCAGATAAATGGATTTTGATAAAACACATTCCATAAAAAACCCACACTCCATAAAAAATCCACACTCCACACCCCTATCTAATATATGTGTGTTTGGGGGATCCACTCATATGTGAGGTAGGAGTGTGGAGTGTATGTGTGTTTTGGAGTGTGATATATCATTATCCTAGATAAATAACTATGTACCTGATAAACTTGAGTGGGGGTGTACCGTAAAATCATCCAGCATAATATACAGTGTCTAATTGGTATGATGAAATCAGTGTGTGTTTACTACTTTTGTGCAGCCTCACTTAATAACTGGAATTGTAAAAATACAAAGGTTTACGTGGTTTGACAATAGTATAAATTCACGAGAAGAGCTATTCCTTTTTCTTTCATTTTCGTTGTTAATGAATCATCCTCTACTAGAATCTTTTATTTTCGTCAAATCCTTTCCGTAACTCTCTCCATTAAGTTAGGCGGTGGATGTCCAACGCCTAAATTGAATAATACATCTTGGAATGTCCGATCATTAACTGCCTTCGTCAAGATATCTGCCATCTGGTCCTTGATCTCACAAATTGAAGTGTTACAATCTTCTTCTTAATGAAGTGTCGATCAATCTCCACATGATTCGTTCGATTATGCTGAACTGGATTCTCTGATATGTGGATAGCTACCTTGTCACATCAAGGGACACGCCTGCCTGGGCGAAAATCCAAGCTCAGTCATCAATTTAATAAGCCACAGAAGTTCTATTACCCCAATAGCTATACCTCGAAACTCTGCCTCAGCAGTAGACCTTGCCACTACATTATGCTTTTTATTCCTCCAAGTGACAAGATTCCCTCCAACAAGGGTAAAATACCTCGAAGTAGAACGTCTATCCATAAGGCTTCCAGCCCAATCAGTATCAGTGTAGGCTTCAATCCTCAAGTGTTCATTCTTGGAATACATGACTACAGTATCTGGTGATCCTTTCAAGTATCTCAAGATTCTGAAACCTGCCTTCGTATGTTCCTTCTGAGGGTCATGCATAAACTGGCTCACGACCCCCATAGCGTACGAGATATCAGGCCGTGTGTGTGCCAGGTAGATCAATTTTCCCACCAAGTGTTGGTACATGCTCTTATCGGCTGGCTCTGCTCCTTCTACAATCTTCAGTCCATGGTTAAGCACCATAGGTGTGTCAACTGGTTTGCAATCCAACAATCCTGTATCGGCCAAAAGATCAAGAACATACTTTCTCTGAGACATGTAAATACTCTTCTTAGATCTCATTACATCTATCTCTAAGAAGTACTTCAGTATCCCTAAGTCTTTCATCTCAAATTATCGGAACAAACTCTTCCACAACTCTTCTATCTCATCAACGTCATCTCCTGTAATAATCATGTCATCAACATAAATAATGAGGCAAGTGATGCCCTGTGCTCGGCGTTTTAGAAATAAGGTATGATCGGAGTTGCTCTGGATGTACCCACATTTCTTCATAAATAGTGAACCTGCCAAACCAAACTCTAGGCGACTGCTTCAACCCATATAATGTCTTCTTTAATCTGCAAACTTCGTGTGATCAAAATCTAGATGAGAAACCAGGTGGTGGAGCCATGTACACCTCCTCAGACTGGTCGTCAAACTGGTGAAGGTGTGAGTTCGGGTTGGCAGCTAATGAGAAAAGAACTCGAATGGTATCCAACTTGGCCACCGGGGGAAAAAGTCTTTGAGTAATCAACTTCGTATGTCTAAGTATATCCTTTCGCCAACAGAAGAGCCTTGAATCTCTCCACTATGACATCTACTTTCCTTTTGATGGTAAAGACCCATCTACAATCAACAGGCTTCTTTCCCGGAGGCAGCTCACATATATCCCATGTTTCACTTTTCTTCAGAGCGTTCATCTCAATCTCCATAGCCTCTTTCCACACTGGAATCTGTAAAGTTTCTTTCTCATTTCGAGGAATTTCCTCGCTATAAACAGCAGTAGCAAACGCACGAGCTGAAGCAGACATACTCTACCTGATGATATCAGCAATCGGATACCTCTTAATCTTTGGATCATGCTCAGGTGAATACCCCAAGTAGATCTCTTTGGCAGGACCCGAATAGGAGTAACGGGACAGCTGATCCTGCATCATAGTGAGAGTCTGCAATATCCAAAGAATCAATAAGCTCAGGTGATAATGTACTTACCGGAGTATCCATCGAAGAAGATCCTTGAAGTTGTCCTGCTAGGTCTGACTATACCATATTGTCGTCATGTTCTGGAGCGGGCGATCTACCTGACTCATGATCCGGCTCAGGTAGAACTTGTGCATGAAGCACATGAGATGATGTGAGTGGAAGTAAATAGACTGACGAGGGCGACAGTGCGTGAGGCACTGCCAGGGAATGTGGCAAATCGATGGAAGATGGGCTCAACCAATCAAGAATGTCACTAGTACCATCTGTCTCCCCCTAACTCCTTGATTGGGTAGGTGTATGATAGAAATGCTCACTTTCGACAAAATTACAGTCCATAGTGACAAACATCCGACGGGTAATAGGATTATAACACTTATATCCCTTTTGGGACTTCCCATATCCCACAAATACACACTTCTCAGCACATGGATCAAACTTCGATCGATTTACCTTTGGAAACATGAACATATACAGAGCAACCAAAAATCCTTGGAGTCATAGTCAGGGGTGGGGGAACTTGATAATGCTCAGATAAAACCTGAATAGGAGTGCGAAATTCTAAAACCTGAGTAAAAAGCCGATTGGTAAGGTAAGTAGCAGTGGAAACAACTTTAGGCCAAAAACTTTTTAGAACTTTGGATTCAAACATAAGAGCCCGAGTAATTTCAAGTATAAAACGATTTTTCCTTTCTGCTACACCATTTTGCTGCGGGGTATAAGAACAAGTTGTTTGATATAGCATTCCACTTTGAGAACAAAAATCCCTCATTTGTTGATTCACAAATTTTTCCCCATTATCCGATCTAAGAATTTGAGTTTTGGTTTGAAACTGAGTAGAAATCATGCAGTAAAATTGGGAGAATGTATAAAATACTTCAGATTTATGGTAAAGGAAATATACCCAAGTCATCCTAGAACAATCATCAATACATACAATAAAGTATCGAAATCCCTGTCCTCTAATCGAAGGAGCCAGACCCCACACATCAGAATGAACTAAAGAGAAAATGTGCCGAACACGAGTATTTGAAGGCAGAAATAACTGTCTATGACTCTTAGTCAAAATGCATGTTTCACAATCTAAAGGGATAGTAGAGGCTTGAGGAAATAACCGGCGAACGTATTTATGAGAAGGGTGACCAAGACGTCGGTACCACAGCCAACTTTGAGTTTGGATAGAATCATGAGTCAAGATTGTCCTTCCCAGCATCGAGTCCAATTCATCAATATAGTACAGGCCATTTCTTTCAGTGCCACACCCAATTATCCTCCTCGAATATATATCCTGTAAAATACAGAATGATGGATACATTATAACCACACAGTTTAGTCCTCGATAAATATGGCTAATAGACAGCAGCTTATAAGATAGAGAGGCACATATAAGCAATTAAACAATCTGATAGATGGAAAAATATCTATAACTTCGGCACCTTTGACAGGAGCAAATTCACCATTTGTCGTTTGAACCACTTTCTTTTTAGACACTTGCATTTGAGTAATATCCGACAAATCATAAGTTATTGTGTCGGTTTCACCACAATCAAATATTCACTTCGAATTTTTATCAAAATCTGAGCCCCTCATAATATTCAAAAAACCCTTTTCATTTCTAGGTTCAGAATAGTAACGATAGCCTTCAGCCCATCAATTTTCGTGGCCCAGACTTACACTTGGGCCGCTCCGCTCCTGCACACAAACTATTCGTAGAGTATGGCCCACTATTACATAAATTAGGCATAATCTCGTCACATTCTAAATCTCCAAAAATGCCTTCACTAAAATATCTTGCTCCAGTTAATTGTGGAGGAGAAGGATGTAATTTTTGAGGAATTATGGACTTATGCATCCCAATATCAAGGGATAAACTTGAGAATTTGTTGCAATATCATCATTCTGCATTCCTTTTTGCATCACGTGACCAATATTTGGTACATCACGATGGAGGCCCATTTCTCCATTGTTGGAGACATGCGGCGGATGAAATAGGGTTTCGCCGCCTCCAGTCCGAAGGTCAGCCGGTTTGTCCCATTTCCAGCCTCAATTTCTTCCAACTCTAACAAGATTCTGTCATGGCCCTCTGAAGCAATTGTTGATATCTTGGTCTGGCTCCAACCCAAAGCAATCCACCTGGGAAGACAAAAATTGGGTCAGAAGCAATTATTCAGATTTCAATCCTTGGGGACAAGGATCGAAAAAAGGGGGAGGCAATGTCATGGCCCAAAATCTAGAACAGCTAAGCGAGATGATGAATTGGGGAAAAACGAAGAAAAGAACAAGGAGGAAGGCGAGAGACATAACCTGATTTCCAGAATTGCATGCGTGAGAGTTATGGAGTTAGTATTTTTGCTGTGTATATTGTAAAATAGCTGAAGTGTGCTGTAATCATGTTTTGCTTGAGAAGTCGTAAAAGTGAGTGTGAGAGGAAGTTGTATAAACAGCCCCACTTTTGTACTGTACGGGATAAGTATGAAAAGTTACAATTTCCTCATATCTGTCTATCTCTTTCCAAAACCCTTCCCTTCTTCTAAGGAAATCTAAATTCCTCTGTTCTTCTTCTGTTCTCCTCCCAAAACCTTCATCAGAAACTGGTATTAGACAGTGGTATTAGAGTGAGGTTAACAGATCCACCATCAGCTGCAACCATAGCTCATACCAGGAGACAGAAAGCTGCTGCAATGGTTGACCCTTCGTTAAAGCCAACTTATGCTGAAGCTGCTGCTAACAAGAACAACAACAACAAAACAGAAGGGACCCCTGCAAGTGATGAAAGTAAACCATCAAGATCTGGGAGTTCCTCAAACCTGGAAGAAACTGTGGAAGAATTAAAGAAGCAATTAACACTTGCCACAGAAGAAATGAGGAAGAGCATGGAGATGTTCCAATCTTTCCAGCAGGCTACTCAATATCAGTTAAATACAGTGATGAAAATGGTTCAAAAAATATCTGTGCAGCCCTCCATTCTGGGAGAACCACCTGGCAGACTCATTGAGGCTATGGGCCCCAAGGAAAGGCAGGGTTTTGACCATGATAGAGATGATTTGGACGGTTGGGATGTGGAAGACTATGGCAACGAGGACACTGGCAGACGCAGGAAAGGTAAAATGCCTTATGCTGACTTACCGCGTTTTAATGGTAAGAATCCTTATTCATGGATTGAGAAGTGTGAAGAGTACTTTAATATATACACGGGTATTCAGTATAATGAGAGACTTGGGTTTATTAGAGTGTATCTGGATGGTGATGCTGATACCTGGTTTCGGGAACTTAAGTATAATAGACCTAGTGATTGGGACGACTTTGTGGATGCTCTATTGAATAGGTTTGAGATGAGCAATGCTGGTAATGTTTTGGATGCTTTTATGTGCTTGAAACAGGGGAATCAGGAGTCATTGGAAGATTTGCTCAAAAGGTATGATTCTCTAGCATCCTCGGTTATGATATCATACCCAGATTTCGAAGAAAATTTCTATCTAAAGAAGTTTGTGGGTTGCCTGCAATCTGAATTGAGATCAGCAGTACAAACCAGGGGAGCCACGGATGCTTAGAGAAGCCATTGCTGTTGCCAAACAGCTGGAATTCACAGTGAACTCGATGATAAGCAAGATATTAACTAGTGCCTTGCTAAAAATTACTCCTAAGCAGGGACCTAAAGAAGTCTCTGGAGGATTGACCACTCCTGAACCTAAGAACCCAAATCCACAGTTGAAAAAGCGATTCTTAACAGATGCAGAGATGAAGGAAAGAATTGATAGGAAGTTATGCTTTAAGTGTGAAGATCCTTTTGCCCCGGGACATCAGTGTAATACTAAGATCTATGCTATACAAGATGAGATTGATTATTCAACTGAAATTTTAAAAGATTTGATGAATGTATCAGAAGGCGAGAAACAGATAACAGAAGAAGAAGATGACGAGGGAACTCTATCTGCTAATGCAATTACAGGAAATTCAGGCTCAAACACTTATAGGGTGAAAGGGGTTTATAAAGGAAAACCCTTGCATATACTTATAGATGGAGGTAGCTCTCATTGTCTTCTAGATGAAGAGTTTGCAGACAGAATGGGAACTAAACTGGAGTATGTAAGACCAATGGTAGTCGAGGTAGCAGATGGGGTGAGAAGTACCGGTCAGGTTATGTGTAGAAATTTCACTTGGATAATGCAGGGGATAGAGTTTCAGTGCAATCTAAGGATCTTCCCTCTAGGCAGTCATGACCTAATTGTGGGAGGTGATTGGCTCAAAAGATTTGACCCTGTATTTTATAGTTACAACAGTATGGTGGTCACACTTCATTATAAAGATCAACCACTACACATCCAAGCAGTTAGAAGTAAATACGAGCTTAAGATAATATCTGTAGGGAAAATGACCAAACTGCTTAAAGGAGGATCAGCTGCAGTAGCAGGTAAGATCTATCCTATCATAGCAGATTCAAGTATGGAAGACACAGAGTTACTATCAATTGAGGAGCGGAATAGTGATGAGTGTGCCAGTCAAATGAAAAGGGATGAAATGAAATTAACTGCAGACAAGTTGAGAAAAAAAATGACAATACCAGGTAAGGGATCAAGTGTCTCCAATATTATATCCCGATTGACAACCTGCCTGTGCCCACATCCATCCTAAAGGGAGAAGGTCTCCATCCAAGACATACCCTGATTCTAAGAGGGAAAAGGAAGAATTGGATATCAACAACTATGTCAACCCAAAATAGAAGCATACTCCTTCTTTATGAAAGCTAGTAACTCGCATCCCCTATAGACCCCAGGTAACTGCTTTTAGGATATGCTATG
Organism: Pinguicula primuliflora; assembly: GCA_025802335.1. Taxonomy (NCBI): domain Eukaryota; kingdom Viridiplantae; phylum Streptophyta; class Magnoliopsida; order Lamiales; family Lentibulariaceae; genus Pinguicula; species Pinguicula primuliflora. The sequence continues at coordinate 14,473 of JAOYMZ010021406.1, forward strand.
CCTAGAGATATGAGAGTCTAAATTAAAGCGAATAAGCAAGTGAAGTGCAAAAATGGACCGACAAGTTTGTGAGGGAGCTCTTAATGAGCCCCTATTGCACAACTTTCCCGAACAACCCAGATTCTGATTCATTTCATTCTTTGCCTAGTCTTAGCAATCCCCATGTAATGGGTGTGATGTCTAAAGCAAAAGGCTTGAGGACCCTAAGGAAATTGCTCAATGCTTGAGCAACCTTTTTGAGGCATAACTCACTGATTTTTGAGAAAAGAGGTTCCAGCATCACTCTGGGAAATGGGAAAAGAGACCCTACTTTTCCAGCATTCTGCTTACGACAAGAGTCCGAGCGCAAAAACAGCACGGACAGCCGGTACTTCCTGAATCTATTATCCCGAACAAACTCCTCGGGACCTGTAGCATGCAAGTATCCTTAAATTGCTTAATGGCATTCGATTTCGTTCCGTCGGTGATCCTCGTTTGTGTCTTGCCTAGGTTGAACATGCAACTAAAGGGCGTAGCTATGTAAATGCAAGGTTTGCTCCAGACATAACATCAAGTCTCTCGAGCCTGGCCCCTCTTTGTGTTAACGCATCGTTTAGTGGATGGTTAATCCCCACTATATCTGCTCTTGACGATGCTCTTCAAGACATCGTCAAAGTAATTGAATTGAGGTCAAACTATCAGCAGTGGAGAAGGCAAGAAAAGCACCATAAAAAAGTTCTGAGAAGTTCCAAGAGCATAATCTAATAAAAGAGTGAATCTCCTTCTTGTTCGGATCTTGACCGGATCCGAGCTTCCCAAGCTCTATGCTTTGTCTGCTAAAAGCCATGCAATCATCACCAATAAGCGGGTATCATAACACAGACATCTTAAAAATTCAGTCCAATTTCAAAAGAATACGAAGCTATCACCTAGATTCTATGACGTACACAATAATGGAGAAGATAGGGACTGTTGCTTACTGTTTAAACCTACCCTCTCGTTCCCAAATCCACCCTGTACTTCATATATCCATATTCAAAGAAAATCTGAAGTCAAAAGAGCTGCATACAGGGCAAGTACAAGAAATTAGAAACGATGGGGAATTCAAAATATACCTTAATCAGGTAATTGATACCAGGGTTATACCTGGGGCCCTCTGAAGCAATTGTTGATATCTTGGTCTGGCTCCAACCCAAAGCAATCCACCTGGAAAGACGAAAATTGGGTCATAAGCAATTATCCAGATTTCAATTCTTGGGGACAAGGATCGAAAAAAGGGAGAGGCAATGTCATGGCCCAGAATCCAGAACAACCAAGCGGGATGATGAATTGGGGAAAAACGAAGAAAAGAACAGGGGAGGAAGGCGAGAGACAACCTGATTTCCAGAATTGCATGCGTGAGAGTTCAGGAGTTAGTATTTTTGCTGTGTATATTGTAAAATAGCTGAAGTGTGTTGTAATCATGTTTTGCTTGAGAAGTCGTAAGAGTGAGTGTGAGAGGAAGTTGTATAAATAGCCCCACTTTTGTACTGTATGGGATAAGTATGAAAAATTACAATTTCCTACTATATGTCTATCTCTTTCCAAAACCCTTCCCTTCTTCTAAGGAAATCTAAAATCCTCTGTTCTTCTTCTGTTCTCCTCCCAAAACCTTCATCAGAAACTGGTATTGCACAGATTCCTTCTTTTGCTATCGTTTCGTCGTGAAATCAACATTTTTTTTTGTGATGGGTATGCTTTTGTTCATGATTTCGCAGCGGTCATGGTGGTCGACAGAGATACAGCGGTCGTGAGATGGATTCTTTATCACGAGTTTGCAATGCTTGCATTGATTTTCTACTGGTTGTTGGAGTGATGACTTCGTCGGACCTCCGACAGCTTCTGACTGGTTAGTTCTGATACAATCTATTTCGTCTTTAATTATGTGTTGTAGAGTCTCGGCTAGTTTCTGGTGCATGTGACTTTACAATTGAATTGTCACACATGATTTGGTTTTCTCTGGGAGAATAGGCGCTTTCAGACGAAGATAGATAATGAAGCAACGTCTTGAACCTGCTCCAATACCATAATAAGCGGAATTGTAAAAACACAAAGGTTTACGTGGTTCGATAATAGCCTACATCCACGGGAAGAGCTCTTCCTTTTTCTTGCTTTTTCGTTGTTACATGAATCCTCCTCTACTAGAATCCCTACCATTAAGAGATGTGATCCCTATAAATTAGGGATTACTAATCATTGAAAAAATTTGGTCAAATCTTTTCCGTAACACTGCTGATACGTCTGAAATAACGTCGTTTTAGATTCACTGTATAGTACACACTATATAGTGAGTTTCTCATTGTACGGTCCCCTTTTCTCGAATAAACTAAGGAGATGAATGAGTAATGTTGGAAATTAATTTGTAATCAAAGAAGGAACTATTCAAATTAATATTTTTGGTAATGTTAAAATTAATTTTTGTACTGGTTTAAAATTATTATTTTTAATATTCTCCGAAATTAGATTTTATAAGTGGGTATTTAAAAAACAAACAATTGGGCAACACTGCCGGGCCAAAATGGACCCGGTCTGTATCCCAGGCCTGCCCCCAAGGATAGGTCTGTCCTTGGAATTGAATGTATTTGTTATAATAAGTTGTGGACTTTGGCCCAATTATAACACTAAAATAACTTATTTATAAAGAAATAAAAGAGGATAAAATCTCACTCATGCTATTGATCCAATTCTTAACTACTCCTATTCTTTAGCCCCAAATTAAGGAGGCCCGCGCTGCACATATTTTAAAGAAGCGTAACTGTACATTTTAAATGGTATTTATTTATGGGTAGATAAGACTGTACAAAAGCAAAATTATTGCTCCAACGTGAAAATAGAGAGTTCTACGACACTACTACTACTATAATAATAATAATAATAATAATAATAATAATAAATTCATCATAAAAACCAATTTTCTCTATTGCCAACTATATTTACAAACATTTTCATGCGAGAATTACCAGACAGCCAACCCTGACCATTGAAAAATGATATGAGGAGTGAAAAATTAGGAAGAAAAAAAAAATACATAACAAGATATTATAGAATAATTATTAATTGTGGGATCACCTCATAACCAATTGTATGCTGCCAATTGTGTTATTGTATTTTTTCTGCACAAATTTTTACATTTTCTATCATTTTCCATTTTAATATTATCCATTTGTTGCACTGCGGAGTGCAAACTGCACGGTCAAATTTCTAATTTTTTCATAGAAACTGAGCTTCGCTTTCAACAGAAGAATCCCATCATTAAAGAAATCAATGCAGCCACATGGGCCTCCCTGGAAAGCAGAAGATAGCTGTTACTTTCTAAAATCCTACTCAATATTAATCAATGAAATCAACCATTTCGAGATCATACTTTGGGTCAAGATTAGGGAACTAAAAATAAATGATTATAATAGATTACTACTACTTCTCTACAATCAAAATTCGTAAAGATGTAATGGCTCCTCCGACCTCTCTGGGGTTTCAAGAATTAGGGGTATCCAATGCAGAATGATTGTGTGTGTTTGAAGCAAGACCCGACATGTGTACGCTACACAAATTGCAGTTGTGTGCCATTAATTGCCCACGTATCTGCCGCTCTTTCAGACGTTATAAGTAGAAGTTTAAGATCATTTTCTACAATTGTAATGTAATAATCCAGGTTCCCTTTAATGGGACTCTCGGTGGGCTTTGGGTTCTCATTACTCATATCCATATGCCACAAAGGGATGAGCTTTGGAGTATTACGGTGGTTAAAGAAATAGCGGTTAGTGACAGAACAAGGGGTTTGTT
>JAOYMZ010021417.1:0-18267 GCA_025802335.1 Pinguicula primuliflora
AAAAATTGTCTCAAGTCTTGTACTTTCCAGTGCACAGGATAATTGGCCACATACAACGATACTGAATTTGAGCGAATCTGTTCAATGAAAGCAAGGATTTTTCGTGATTTACCAGCTGCATTTTGTTCTGGCCGAGAGTTTCACCGTGCGTCTGAGTTCAGTTGTTCTGAATTTGTAGGTGCCATTTTCGTGATTGGATCCCTTGGGTCAATTTTGACGTTCTGAATACCTGTTAGGGCACTGTTGATTTTGTGCGACGGTTGCTGGATCCCTTGGGACAGTTGATTCAAGATCCCTGTCGGTGAAGACTGGACGCAATTCTCGCCGTGCGAACTTTTCAATTCGTAGGGTTTCGGAACGGTGGCTTCTGAGCATTCAATTTCCGATCTGGAGGAAAGGAGCGCAGGGGAGTCCACACTTTCCGATGCGGCTGCGGGTGTCTCTGTTAGACCGACATGGGTTGGGGGGGCAGAATGAGGGAGAGGGTAGGCACCGGCGCCGGCCGAATGGCCGGCGCAGGCACGGCAGCCATGTACGCCGACTTTCAAGGCCTAGTGGGTAGGACTTTCACACCTAGGGTGTAATGTGTATACTGGACTACCACTTCAGCTTTTTCCATACAACTCAATATCTGCTTTTTCATTGTGAACGATGATTCAGTCAATAAAGTGATGGAACAATCCAGGAACTGGCCTTGGCCTAGGGGAATCAACTCTACTAAACGCATCTATTTCACTGGAACGAAACATCAACAAGAGATGCACACATGCCACTATATATGCACAACCCTTTCTTTTTCATGCCATTATCTCCTCATCAGTTTACCTCTTTCATCTTCTGAGAACTGCAAATTTTCTCCCTTAGAACAATATGGTTCACTGTCACCATACACATTACGATGGATACGGCCGAAAGAGGCGGAGGCAGATATTTGTTGTTTGTCTTCTGAATTTGTAGCCCTACTGTGGCTCGGTGGTGGGATGGTGATATAGTTTGCATCAAGGGGAATTGAAGGTCATGGTCCGATTGTTTCTTATTCCATTTTTCACTGGTTTTTAATCTTCAGGTTAATACTCTCTTTATATTAATGTTATGTGTATGTACCTTTGGGTTATCTGATAGAACACAGGTTGGGTTATCTGAATGCGGCAGAATGGTTTTATGTATTGGCTGTGGTTTTGTTGTATGGTGAGATGTCTAGAATTTTGTCTTCTGGGTATGCATGTCTTACACGAAATGGAAGTGTTTTAGTTGTTCCCAATCCTTGATTCATGCCTTTTCACAACAAATTCCTCTTCTCGTCTCTCCGGGGCGAATTAACAAACACATTGAGATCGCCCACACGAGTCACGATCACGACACACAAGCAAAAATATAGAAGAATGAGAAAGAAAACCCAGGATTGCCATTGCCAAAAATCATGTCAAACTATAATCCATGGAAATAACATTCACAATGCCAGTGAGGTTTGAAATCGGAATTCTAATAAACACAGCAGAAATCTAGTAAAGCCTAGAAAAAACACGTGTTACGTTGCACATTATTAATGAGAGTAGTCCACATACACCTTATAAACTTATAAGTTGGTTCATACTAAAATTAACAATGGTTTGGTGATTGTGATTTCATGGGATTTGACCTGTTTGACACAACTGTAATGTAAATAGCTGGGAACCTTCTAACTTAAATTAGAGAAACTACAAACTGAATTGACGAAGAATTGAACAGGGATTAGTTTAATCCTATCATCCACATTGGAGAGACAAGGACAGGGTTCATCACGGAATGAACGTAACTCTTTAACAATTGTACCTTTGAATTTCCGGAACTATATGCCTTTATCTACATAGATTTGAAAATAAAAGGTGAAAAAATTCTGGGGTTATTGTACATGTCATGTATATGAGAAAAAAGAAAGAAAGAAAGAAAGAAAAAAGACCTAATCTTTTTCCCTAATTACCATTGCTCATCAACATGATCTTGCTGAGGCAACGCCGCTGTTTGCATAGAATTTTGAGAAAATGGTAATGGAAACGGATGATCGTTTGCCACGAAGGATGGCTGAGACATGAGATTGGTGGTAGAATATACATTATTAGGGTTCGTATTGTAACCCAAGTTGTGGCTGTGGCTCTGTTGATCATTCATCATCGACCGTTGATCGACACGCTGTTGCTGTTTCGGAATGTTCATCTTCTCCCCATCAATATCCCTGTACCTGCTGAGGTACACCTTTAGTGGACTCACATAATCTTCAAACCCTAGTGTCGTGATGGCCCAAAGAATGTCATCTCCATTGATGGTTTTCCTCTTCTCCCTTTGGCATTTATCCGAAGCCTCACCTGTCACGAAGCTGATGAACTCGGAGACACATTCCTGAACCGTCTCCTTTGCATCCTTTGAGATCTTCCCATTTCCAGGGATCACCTTCTTCATGATCCTGCCAACATTGGCTATAGGAAGGAACCTGTCCTGTTCTTTGTTGCTAATGGCATTTATGCTTCTGATGTGATCAATAATGTTGTCGTTGTTGTCTGAGAGGGGGAGATTGAGTGTGTTTGTTGTGTTTGATGATGTGCTCTCCGGGCTTATTGCAAAATTGATTCTACATGGCCCTCCTTCTATTTGAGGCTTCTCATCTTCTTTATTATTGTTGTTGTCTCTCTTTCTCTTCATGTTTTTTTTATTGTTGTTGACAACAAAATAGTTTTGTTTATTGGTATGATTTGGTGTTTTATTGCATGAGAAGTGGGAAGGTGTCAAGTGTCGAGAGAAGCATGGGACTCGGCATGGGAATAGGAAAGCCTCTAGAAGCATTTGGTGTTTTATTGTAAATAAAGTATTATATTAAGGTGGCTAATAGCAAAAATTATGAGTGTTGATACATAGCACGGAACGGATTACATGAGTGCACTTCTCTCATAAGTGCAGCTCACATACACCCATATTGGTATATGTGTGGGCCCCGTAACACAAGCATAAATTCATGTATTTTAAAAATTCGTGTTCTGTATCATTAGCTAAAAATTTTATGAAATGGAAGGGGGGAGTTTGATTGTAACTAAAATTGGATTCTGTTATCCCAACTCCCTCAACTACCAAGTTTGGGCAATAAACATTTTCCATATGGGAACGTTAGAACCGAAAATTTGGGAACGCCGCAATAAGAGAGGAGAACTTTTCTCACTCAATCTTATGGGAGACATATCTATAGTATGTATGCACAGTTGGGCTTATAGTTGGGCCACCGTACAAGTCTAATACATAGGCTATGATCAACTCAATATGCCCTCCGCAAGGTGCAATAGAGGGCACGAGCCCGAGGTTGAACCTGACAAAATTTTTTGGGTAACAAAGAGATTCCATTCCACGAAAAGAGTATTTACAATGTATAATATCATGCTATCCTCCACCAGAAGTTAATCTAATTTAGCGATGATTACATGTCAGCATGTCAAGAGTTGAACTCGAGTTTTGACATCCAGATGACTAGATGTCATCATCCTGCAGCTGACAGTCATCCTTTTGAATCTCCTCAGAACGCAGTTTGGCCTTCTTTTCCATTACTCTGAGTTGAGAGATCATTGCTTCGTCAAAGGTTGCTACCACCCCCAACTTCTCTGCTAATTCCCAAGTCTGCAAAGCCTGAGCTGTATCCCTATCGCTACCCAGTGTCGCCGCTGCTACACTTTGTTCTTGACTCTCATTGACCTCTAAGGCTAAGGCCGAGTTCCTTACCCGATTATCAGATTTACTCGCTTTCTTTTTTCTCCCTACTTGAATCTTCACGCGTCTTGACGATTTAGGCACATAAGATTTGTCCCTCGTGATTGCACGTTCAAGTGTATTGGGGGTCAAGTTAATGAACGGCTACAATCCAAAAGGGTCTAGTGATGCATATACAAGAACCTCCTCACATTCATTTTTTTGAACCCCAAGACTTTGATCCTCAAGCCTACTATTCTGAGAGCTTGAATCGGACCCTGTTCTCTTGTTACCGAAGCCTTGCATATCTTGCAACTATTTTAGCTGCACGAATTTTTGTATACCTGATAAGCTCATATTTTATATCATTTTGAGCTTATTTACCATATCACTTTTCATTATATTATGCATTCTACATTTAGTTTATGGCTGATTTCGTGTTTAAATGTTTAATTCTAGGTACATACAATATTGGCTCGTGTTATATGCAATATTAGGATTAAAATGGCCCGAACATGAAGAGAAGGAAGGCCCAAGTGCTAATTTTGGTAAAAGAGAAAAGTTTCTCCAAGAAGATTCAAATAAACTTCCTAAAAAAACTTTGACTAGTCAAAAAGGCTAGTGAAGTTACCTAATCTTGGGAGGAGATATCTCTACAATCTAGGGGGATTTGAAGCTCGATTTTTACACACAATATACCCACACAACTCCTCTATAAAAGGGCCAAGACTTGGGATGAAGAAGGTTTTCCAAGAATTCTCACCACACAAATACATACACACTCGTGAAGGAGAGCTTGCAGGCCGAAAGAGGGAGTTGAGGGACATGCTGATTTCGGTGGTGAAGATAAAGGCTTGGAGTTTGTGTTTCATCTTGGTAGCAACCCATGCCTTGAGCATGGGCTGATTTTGTAAACTCAAGGCTCGGTTGAGCCGAATCTATGTTGTTCTTATTTTGATTTATTCGAATCAATGTTCCAGCTTTATCTTATATGAATGAATGTGCTTAATCACATTTTGAATGATATATTGAGTTCTCTTGCATGTTTATCTTCTACTAGGTTCGTTTTTGCACTTATATTTGTGGAGAGTCGTAGTTCATTGTGTGACAAAATGAATTATGAAGTGAGTAACATCATTTGTGTGATTGCTATTGTTCCCCTCATCCTTACTTGCTTTCTTAGTTAGTTTATTTAATTCTATTTAGTATATTAGATAAACCCTTTGAAGTGTTCGATCACTATGTTAGAGTATTGTAGATTTTGGCATATATTGTCCATTACTCCTTGTGGGGAATGACCCTTGCTCACTAGCAAGATATTATTTGAGACAGTGCGCACTTGCAGTTTCATCAAGTTTCTGGTGCCGTTGTCGGGGAGTAACTACCCAATTCATGCTCTTAGTTTGCAATACATTAGCATAGTTGACTATTTTATTTATGTTTTTACTTTTTTTTGTTTGGTGTTTGCAGGTTGTAAGTACTTTCTGAGCTTAAAAAAATCAACAGGAGTATGGCAGAAATTCAATCTTTTCGACAAAAAGATCATGAGGACTTGTATGAGGTTTGGTGTCCTTTCAAGGAGCTATTGTGGAGTTGCTCAGATCATGGACTTCCAAATTGGAGGCTGATGCAACTATTTTTCATTGGTTTGAATTGCTAGACACGAAGTTATGTGGATAGTGCTGCAGGTTGCAACCTCATGAAGAAGAGCTACAACCAAGCCTATTCCTTGCTTGAAACACTTGCTCAAGATTGTTTGGAGGATTTCCCATACTTCTCTATTTCCTCGGAGCCCTTGGGGAGCCCAGTTGGCCTGCCAGCTTGCATCACATTCACTCCAGCTGCTAAGGTGTTAAAGGAGTTACCTGAACCTGAGCTACCCTTAGTCGCAATTCCAGATTCGGAAAAGTTTGAAGAACTTGAGGAATCTAATCACATGAGAAAATGGGAGCTCAAGTTGAGAGCTGAAGATGAAGAGGTGACCAAGGATGCCCAGCATGGAAGAATATTTGGGAGAATGTCCCTCCAACAAAGCAAAGTCCATGCCACCGAGCCCATGATCTTCTGCAAGCTTATGAACTAGATCTGAAGCCATTGCTTGCATAGAGAGGACATCTTTCCACTTCGGGGATGATTTGGAAGGCCAAACACTTTTTGGATGTGAGATTAGCCACTTAATGAAGAAGTTTATCTATAGACTATAAACTTAGAGTTGCTTAGGAGGCAACCCAAGAAGGTAGTATCTATTTTTAGTTTCTTTCTTTAGTTTTCTAATTCTCTTTTTGATGGGGTTTAGGGTTTAGGGTTTAGGGATTTAGAGTTTAAGGTTTAGGGTTTAGACTAAGTGTGGGGTGAAACACCCCTGATCAACAACTTCCATGGATCAAGAAGGTTCTTGCAAGTGCAAAACACAAGATATGCACCAACTCATCAGGTTGTGTTGCTCTTTGCCCTTTGCTTTTCAAATTATCTAATTGCTTTGTTTTTTTGAGGACAAGTAAACTTTTAAGTGTGGGGTGAGGGGTAACATATCATGCAGCGTATCTTGTCATCATGTCTTACGTTCATCATTCCGGTTATTCATTTATAGACTTGATGCTCTTTGGCCAAATTTTTCGCTTGATCATACTTAATTCTGCTCACTCACATTCTGATGAATAAGTGTTAACTACGCATGCTTTATTATTTGTGGCTTGATATGCTTATTTATGCCTATTTGGAGGATGAAATTGAACTCTTCAGTGGTATGAATGGTGGAGTGCATGAGTTGAGTGGTAATCCAAGGCTGAGTTTTCACATTCTTTTTCATGAGGGAAATGAGATATGCAACTTCTAGTTTGGTTTGAGTGAGTTGATTCTAGTGAACCTGCTACTAACTTTTGATCAGAAGAGAAAGCCATCTAAAAGTTCAATCATGGAAGCTGAATAAAGAAGAAATTAGAAAGCTACTGAAATCAAAGAAATAAGGATGCAAGATCTCTCAAAACAAGAAGATTGAGGACACAACTAAACAGCAAAGCTAGCAAAGCTAGCAAAGCTGTCAAAGCTGTCAAAGTAAAGTTCTTAAATTTCCCTTGCTGATCAAGAGGCCTTGAATCCCATCATTTGGAAAGCTAAAGGAGACCTGGATGCATACAGGAAGCCCACAAAAGAAATCAGCAACAAAATCAAAGAAAAAGAAGCTTGTTAGAAGACGAAGACAAAGACAAAGGTGTTAAGAGTGATTGATTACTACCATCTCTCATTCAGACTGGAAATAGAGGTCTGTCCACGATCTATGCAAGACAAAAGTGAGAGACTATTTATTCAGTCCAACTCCATTAAGAGAGGAGCTCTTTATTTATCAAAAAAAGGAGCTCTTTTACCTATACACTTTCCCTTATTTGAGTGTGATGGAGTTGAGGCTCGGTCCAAGATTACTGCGAAATCTCATGTACTAGGTGAGAGGAAAGATGGTGAAGAATTCAATTCATCCCTAGAGAATCAAAAAATAACTCAAGATGGCACAATTCGAAGCGGCTAGCAAGGCATGAACCAGGATGATGTAGAGGGATGCTCCCTTCTTCCAAATTGCTTCTGATGAGCCATAAAGATGCACCTATACACTTGATCCAAGCCATTATACATACCAGATACACCTACATCATGCACGATACATTCTAGACTTTGATCTCATACATTGATTCATGCATTTGTGCTTTCTTGATTACATCTCTGATTGTTCTTATTGATTATATGATTGAGGACAAACATGATCTAAATGTCGGATAGTTGATAAGCTCATATTTTATATCATTTTGAGCTTATTTATCATATCACTTTTAATTATGTTATGCATTCTACATTTAGTTTGTAGCTGATTTCATGTTTAAATGTTTAATTTTAGGTATATACAATATGGGCTCGTTTATATGCACAATTGGGATTAAAATGGCCCAAACATGAAGAGGAAGGCCCAAGTGCTAATTTTGGGAAAACTGAAAAGCTTCTCAAAGAAGATTCAAAGAAACTTCCTAAAAAACATTGGCTAGTCAAAAAGGCTAGTGAAGTGACATAATCTTGGGAGAAGATATCTCTACAACCAAGGGGGAGTTGGAGCCAGACTTTTACATACAATATACCCACACAACTCCTCTATAAAAGGGCCAAGAATCGGGAGGAAGAAGGTTGTCCTAGAATTCTCACCACACAAATACATACACATCCGTGAAGGAGAGCTCGCAGGTTTGAAGAGGGAGTTGCGGGACTTGCTGATTTCAGTGATGAAGATAAAAGGCTTGGAGCTTGTGTTTCTTCTTGGTAGCAGCCCATGCCTTGAGCATGGGCTGATTTTGTAAACTCAAGGCTCGGTTGAGCCGAATCTATGTTGTTCTTATTTTGATTTATTCGGCTACAATGTTCTAGCTTTATCTTTTTATGAATGAATGTGCTTAATCACATTTTGAATGAGATATTGAGTTCTCTTGCATGTTTATCTTCTACTAGATTTGTTTTTGCACTTATAGTTGTGGAGAGTCATAATTCACTGTGTGACAAAATGAATTATGAAGTGAGTAGCATCATTTGTGTGAAAACTAACCTAGATTTAAAGTTTACATGTTATTTCGTTTATATTGGAGCTCTTGCCTAGAAACACGATCACAATGACAAGAGTAGACACTAAGCACAATCACACTTGTCGTACTTGGGGTAGCACACCCTTAACTTGCGATGGCACACATCTTGTGCTTCTAAATTGATTAAGCTGGACATTAGATACCTTTAATGACACGTAAACACATAGTTATGCAATATACCTAGGCCTTGAGTTCCTCTTCTTCACACTTGTTATTCGCATGTTCTCATTGCTATTGTTCCCTTCATCCTTACTTACTTTCTTAGTTAGTTTACTAAATTCCGTTTAGTAGATTAGATAAACCCTTTGAAGTGTTTGGTCACTATGTTAGAGTATTGTAGATTTTGGCATGTATTGTGCATTACTCGCTGTGGGAGATGATCCTTGCTCACCAGCAAGGTACTACTTGAGACAGTGTGCACTTGCACTACCATCAATACCTTCTTCTGCATATGATCTAGTACCCAGTACCGGATGCATACTTGCTAGCACAGAGGTAACACCTTCAATATGATATGTCTTCTATTGCACCTCATCCAATTTTTCTAAGAACAAGGTTCTCCCACTGTGGGGACGGATTGAATGTATTGGAGGAGCAGTAGCACTCACCACCTCATCCTTCTCTGTCACAGACCTTGCTGATTTCATTGGTAGTGAACTATCTTTTTGCTCCTGTTGTAACTCATCTGGAGGATGACTGGCCTCTACTTTATCGGGTTGAATCGGTTCAATCATATTTGTGGCCTTCATCTTATTCGTATCCTCTGCTACTTTTGCAATTTCCTTCCAAGTGCCACTATCAGCAATCTGGTGATCCATTTGGTCTGCTTCGGTCTCGGGTGTTGTAGCTGCTGCATCCCCACGATGAGGTTGGATAGAGTGAAGTATTTGCTCAGCCATGATCTCCATGTTTTTTTTTCAGATATACCCAGGGGTGAATCCTCAGTCGTTAGCACCTCTGCAATACATTGAGGTTTGTCTTGGTGATTTCCTACATTGTTGTTCAGATCTGCAATACTTACATCCCTCTCTCGGTTGCTGCTTGGAGGATTAGTCTGAAGAGCAATCTCCTTTTGAGTTCTCAATGCCAAAGATGGCCATTCTTCATTCTGTAGATTAAATACTTGACAGATTCTTGGTTTTTTCAACACAGGCTTATTTATCGAGAAATTATCTGCTTCTTATTCGATGCAAATATCAAATTGCTCATCACCTGCTTTGATCCTTTTCTTTTTCTGTATGAGCTCAACAAAATTTTGGGTCCTACCATATTCCATCTCTATTCTCTGAAATGTTTTCTTGTACACCTAGAGAACCTCCACAATTTTGAGACTGCACATCTGAAGAAATGTTTAGACCAACAATGAAGGGGAGTACCACTGATACAGAGCCAAATTGGTTGAACCAACTTGCCATTGACCACTTTCCAAGGCCGAAGATTGATCAAACACAAGAGTTCCTTAGTTTTACCATCATTCAAAAGTCTTAGTTTCATCTCATCACTTGGAAGTTTCACCGAAATTTCACCACCCTCGAATCTTAACACATTGCTTCCTTGGTAACCTTGTTTCTCTAGTATGTTATTCATTGTATTTAGATCTAATTTGGGAGCATGGAGTCCAACCAAGCAAGTATCTAGCCACGGTAGCGCATGAGGATGAGGGGAGTAATCCATCGTTTCCACACTAGACACCTCTAATGCTTCATTTGCTGATAGTCTTCTAGGAGCAGCTTTGGAAGACCGGTGATTTAAGATACTGGTCTTTGGAAGACCGGTTGATCTCACCGGTCTTTGAAAGACCGGTTGATCTCACCGGTCTTCCAAAGACCGATTGATGGCATTTTCAAAAATTGCAATCTATTTTGGGGCAAATTCAAAAAATTTCCTACAAATTGATTCTATGCTTGCATGGTGCACCGCTAGGTAATCTCAACGGGTCGAATCTCACAGGTGACAAGAAACTCGTTTGGGCCAAGAAATTAAATTTGTGTAAGGGACACAAGAGAGATCATTTATAGTTGGTGATTTCAATACAATCAGAATACGCTAAGAGAGAATAAGTTTAGCCACTCCACCAGCTAGCGAAATGTTGGATTTCCACCAACTTATTGTGTCAACTCGTCCGATCGACCTTCCTTTGCAGCGGAAAGAGATACACTTGTTATGTTGGAAATAATGGTAGAGGGTCTTGATGTAGTCGTTTAGGCAGGTTTCTTTTGTCAGAATCTTGAATTCAATCTTGGTTGCACTAATCTCACCACACCTGAGACATAACTCCTTTGGATCATTGCCCAATTATATTAAAAACTGATGATAGAAACTGGGGACCAAAGGCATTTCACACAATCGATGGCTTGAATGAGGCGTATAACTTTGTTGGTTTTGTAAAATTGGAATAGAGAAGCTAAAAGCAATGATGGAATTGAGTTCTCCCATATTAGAGATATGATAAAACTTAAGTAAATATGAAAATCATAATAAGGCATAAATGATTTCTTTCACGGAAATTCTTCTTCATTACAAATGAGGCATTATATAAACAATCTATTTTCCACCTTTTCTCACTTTTGCAAAAAGTTTACACAATCCCTCAAGTCAAGGAATATAATCTAACCTTGACTTACCTAAATAGATTGGAGAGAGAGATAGGTAAGATAGGATTGATGGCAATCCTTGACTTTTTTTATTTAATGCATTTACTAACATTTCCCCTCAAGGTGAGTGTTGGGACATTAAACACTGAGCTTGTATAAAACATCCTTTAACGATTGACCAGCAACTGCTTTTGTAAGTATATTTGCTAACTGCACAGCAGAGATATGTACTGCAGCTCAATTATCACACTAGAGAGGGGATAACACATCTGGGGGATACCCAAATTCGGTCATCAATTTTCAACTCTTGTAACAAATGCTTCCTCAAATCCTAAATCCCATTATGGTCATCTCTGGTTATCACCATATTATCCACATATATAATTAAGCAAATAATCCCTTGATGTCTCCTTTTCAGAAATAGAGTATGATCAGGGTTACTCTGTGCATATCCATACCTTCTCATCAACATAGTAAAACATTCAAACCATGCCCTGGTTGACTTCTTAAATCCATTAAGTGCTTTCTTTAGTCTAGATGCCTCTAGTGGTCGAAAATCCTGAGAAAACCCAAGTGGTGGCTCCAAGTAAATTTCCTCCTTAAGGTTCTCATGCAAGAATGCATTCTTTACATACTTATACCAACCAAACCAAAAACCAAACACACCCAGTAAATCCCGCCCTTAGACAGGGTTTGGGGAGGGTAAGATGTATGCAATTATACTCCCACCCCTCACAGGATGAGAAGATTGTTTCGGTGGAGACCCTCAGCTCGAAAAAAAAGAATAAAATAAAATAAAATAAAATAATAATAATAATAAATAATAAATAATAAATAATAAAAATAAAAGTAAAAATAAAAATAAATAAAAAAATAAAATAAAAATAAAATAAAATAAAAATAAAAAATAAAATGAAAAATAAAATGAAAAATAACAAATAAAATGAAAAATAAAAATAATAATAATAATAACAATAATCATAGTAATAATAGTAATTATTATTATTATAACAATAATAAAAGAAATAAGCGAATATATGAGAATTAAACTACTTATCTCAACCATACACTACATATATCCGAAATAAAATAAATACTTACACAAATAAGGAACAAACTAAACAGATAAAATACAATAAAGTGCAAATATCTACCGTATATCTCGCTAATTTCTAATCAGCCTAGAGGTCCATGAACAAATAACTACTCTATATAGTCCTATACATCTTTAACCGTAATATGACGTCTCCAACTCGTCCTATCAGAGGTTATGTCCTCGTAGAGGTTTAATCATACTAAATCTAACCGGATCTGCTCATCCCATGTTCTTTTAGGTCTCCCCCGCCCCCATCACCCTTCAACTTCTAATCTTCTGACTCTCCTGGCTGGCTCGTCCAAACTCTTTCTGCGTATATGTCCAAATTTTACATAAGTTTGATCCGCATTTGGGATCAAACTTATGTAAAGGGCAATCCCAATAAGCCACAATGGAAAACAAAACAGGAATAGTATCAATATTGGCTACAGGAAAGAATGTCTCAGAATAGTCAATTATCTAGGTCTGAGTATAGTCTTTGGCCACAAGTCTAGCCTTATATCTCTCAATCGATACATCTGCCCTCCTCTTAATAGTCAACACCCATCTGCAGCACGGGTCTTTTTCCTTCAGGCAATCTACATTTCTCCCAAGTCTTGCTCTTCTGCAAGGCACTCATCTAAATATCCATCGCCTCTTTCTATGCCGGAATATGTAATGCATCTTCCACTTTCCTAGGGACATCCTTCAGTTATAGAGCAGTACCGAATGCTGTAGAGGACACAGTCAATTTCCCCCTGAAAAGGTTAGCCATGAGATATCTGGTAGGGGTGAGCATCCGAGACCAAAATTATCGGGATTTTCCCGATACTGATAATCCCTGCCCGATAAGCCTGGTCCGGTAAGCAAAACCAGAAATTGGTACCGGTATCGGGACCATTTTTTATTCCCTGTAGCTTACCGGTACGCGATCGGGATACCCCAGTGATTTACGTATATTCCTGATATCCCGATAACATTTTTTTAATTTACCCAGGCCCGTTATCGTGTGGCCGGTGGCCCCGGCCCGTGTCTGAAATTATTAATGAAGAATGCATTGGTAAAACAAACTGCCATGGGGTATAGTGGGCCTGCAACAAAAAAATAAAAAGGCGAAACAAAATTTGACTACCCGACCCACCAAAAAATCACATAATCTGCTTGGACTTGGACTGTGCTTACAATCCACCTCGTCTGTCGTCTCTTTAGTCCTTTGTTTCCTTCAGTGAAATCCATGATTCCGACTCCTTTAACACCTGCAATATATTCATGAATGGCATCGTGCTCCGAATCTTAAATCTCAATTTCGGATTTCCTCTCCTCTCTCATCACTTCACCTTCAGCCCTAGCTAGCTGCAGTCTTAAATCTCAAGTCCCTCTCCTTTCCCGTGAGTCTTGTCTTAAATCTCAATTCTCTCTCCTTTCTCGTGAGTCTCGTCTCAAATCTCAATTCCCTCTCTTATCAGTCTCCCGTCGGCCGACGGTCGTCGCTTACGGTAAGTCCCGTGACAGCATCCGACACATTCTCTCTCGCACATTCTTCTTATTACTTCTTGTTTCACCTAAATTCAAGTTAAGCCAGTAATGTATTCTATATAGGCAAAAAAAACTTTCTTTGGTAGATCTATCACTCGTATTCGGATTTCTGTGTTTGGGTATTTTCGTGTGTTGTTTTGTAATTGGGAATCCCGGTACCAGACCGCATCCTGGCATCCCGGTACTAGCAAGCCCGGTTTGTTACCGGGCCAGGATTGGGACAAGAAAATCGTCCCGGTAGTTATCGGGACGGTCTCGGGATTAGGCAATCCCGAGCCCGATATCCCGATACTCACCCCTAATATCTGGTAGACCAAGAACATGATCAACGTAATGTCTTTCGGCAGGAATACCATGTGTACTCTGAGGTGGAAGCACTCGTGTTGCCATGGAATCCTCAACTACAATAGGCACATCTGTAACAACATCCTCGACAACATCATGAGAATTCAAATTGCAACCATCAAGGCCAGAGATACTTACGGGGATATTTGGAGGAGAAACATTCGAATGTGGCGTGACTCTAGATGATATTGTATCGTGAGTGGGTGGTGATAGTAGAGATGGAACTGAAGATGATATAGATGATAAGCTAATCTACTCGAGTGGATCATACGACTTCTCCTCCTGACCAGGAGAGTGGGAAGGTTGCCGGAAGAAGTATTAAGACTTTAGTCATAATGAATAGTGGTGAACATACGATGAGTAATAGGATCAAAACATATATATCCTTTCTGAGTGACTTCATACCCAACAAAAACACACTTCACCGCACAGGCATCAAATTTAGTACGATTACCCTTTGAAATATGCACAAACACCGAACACCCAAATATATGTGGAGTAAGAGTCTGATATGGAGGGGTGTGATAAACTCTGAAGAGGGATTTTCAACTTTAGGATTATAGTGGGTAATCGATTAGTTAGATATGTAGCTGTAGCAATAGGCTCAAGCCAAAAGTGAGTAGGGACAACAGATTCAAGTATAAGAGCTCAGGTAATCTCTAACAAAAAAACGATTCTTGAGTTCATCAACGCCATTTTGCTAAGAGGTTTGTGGACAAGTAGATTGATGAATCAGACCATGTGTAGAACAAAACTCAGCCATAGGGCGACTAATATACTCCCCCCATTATCAGACCCGTGACTTGAATAGTGCTCTCAAACTGTGTACGCATCATATGATAAAAATGTTGAAAGTTTTCAAAAATATCAGACTTGTATTTCAAAACTACACCCAACTCATCCCAGTGCTGTTATTGATAAATAAGACATATCGAAAATCATTTTCCCCAACAACAGGAGTTGGCCCCCAAACATCAGAATGTATAAGTGAAAAAGTTTTAGAGTAACGAGTAGTACTAGGGAGAAAAGATGTACTGTGGGCTCTAGCCAAAGCTGACGTATCACAGTTTAGATGAACATGAGAAAAGTCAGGAAATGATTTGTGAAGGTAGCTATCAGAAAGACAACATAGACGACGGTGCCAAAGCCATTCTTTATGAGCGATGCAGCTCTGAATAGTGTGGGCACTGCTAGTAGGGGTGACCTCATCGGTATAGTACAATCCAGCATGCTCTGTGCCTTGACCAATGATCTTCTTCGTTCGAATATTATGGAGAATACAAAAGGATGGATACATAATCAATTTACAGTTCAACTGTTTAGTGACATGACTAATAGAAAATAGCTTATGTGATTGAGAAAATACAAATAAACAATTAGATAACCGCATAGTGAGAGTTATCTCAATCATCCTTGCACCCATAACTGGGACAAGAGCTCCATTGGCAGTTTGAATACTATGTTTATGAGGGACCTGTTTATCAATTAAATCTACAGCATTAAAAGTAATCATATATGTGGCACTAGGTGGCCGCACACTCAAAACAGCCCCGTTTTGCGGCGGGGCGGCGGCGGCCACCCAATTTTTTTAAATATTTTTTTGCCAAAAAATTAAAAATGTCTTTGCCTAGGCGGCTGGGTATCGAATAGATGGCGTGGGCGGCCCGAAAATGCTACAGGACTGCCCAGTGCTTTCTCGAACACCGGTGGCACCACAATCAAATATCAACCCTTTTTCAAATTCATACAAATTTATTTCACCAATATATCCAAAATCTCCAAAACACCCTTCTAAAAAATACTTAGCAACATAAATAGGAGAGGTACGATAGCAGAGTTTCTTTATTAAGCTTTGACATGCCAGTATATCCTGGAAGACGAAGAAGCAGACCATCGTCTCCTGCTCCTCTGCTCAAACATGTCACTGTCTTACAGGGTTCGAGAATGCGGCCGCCTAGGGCGCCTAGGCGGCCACAAACGTATCACTGCCTTATTGGCTCTAAGAGAAGTTAAAGATATAAGAGCCAACCATTTGGTTATAAGAGCCGTTGGCTCAATTTTTTTTCTTTTTTTTTGTTTAATTGATAATTTACCAATAAATACCTCCATTTTCCCCCTTAAAAATTATCGATTATTCTTCTCATTCTTCTCTAATATTTTGAGATTCTCTATATTATGATTTCTTCTTCAACTTCTTCATCTAAGAAACCGAAGACAACATTCCTAGTATGAAATCACTATAATTACGATTTTGAGATTGATGATGATCTTGTATGTAAATTTCCAAAAAATTTGAAGTATTATGTAATAATATTTTTGATTTATGGAACAGTTTGTAGAGTTATAATAAATTTTTTTTAGAGTTATTAAGAATTTAGTCCAAACCGTGGTTTGGACCGCGGTCTGGTCCAATTTCGGACCGCGAAACCGCGATTTGATCTAGCACGGTCTGGTCTGATCTGATCCAAACTGAATTGTCAGCTCTATCTATAATGAGGTCAAAAAGTCATTGACCGTTAAAAGAAATATGAGGATGATAATGAATTAAATTAATGAGACACAACACAAGGTAGAACATCAAAATTATAAATTTTGGAGTAAATGAGAGGGTTGACCTAGTGGTTATAAGAGTGACAATTGCACTCCAAAGTTATGGGTTCAAATCCCCTCAGCGACATGAGCCTGTCACATATGGCTTTCCAAGTGTGGCTTACTTCCCTACCGTGGTTTGCAGGCTATTGCGGTAGGACGTTGGGTTTAGCTATCTCAAAGGGGTTCACTACGTTATCAATAAAAAATAAATAAATTTTGGGAGAGTACTTACGAGTGTGATGTGACTTCAAATCTTGATGTTTTTTATTTGGTGCATAGGGGAGTGATTGAAATTTTGCATATTATCAAAGATTGAAAGAAATATTTTGTTCATTCCTCTTATAAGTGTGGCATCTAAATCAGTATTATCATCGGGTGTAATTGATGATTGTCGTACTTCTCTATCCATCAATAGAAAATATGTAAAAAAAAAATAGAGAATATGTAAGGGTAAAAAATATCAGAATGTGATTTACTTATTTGTCATGTTTAATTGTTGTTCTTTATTACATGTGTAGAATCTTTCCAAAGATTTATCAAAAATGTTCGATAAAATTGCCATAACACACACCGACAAGATGCACCAATAGGTAATCTCGACCATTAATTAAGCTTAACAAACAGTTCATACACATAACAATTGGGACTAAATAACGTGTAACATATATTCAGTTGTATCTCAAAAAAAAAAAAACATTTGAACAGGATAGGATGGTTCTGCAGTCACCAGTATAATGAACCAATCTGCAGTTGTATGGTTCTTTACCACGACTATGATACAAGATTACAAGCTTTGGAAAACAACTCCAAACAAGAAAACCCAAAACTGGATGGATAGTAATACACTAAAATAGCTAAGACAAGTTACATTACATGACATAGCCCAGCAGAAAAAACACAGCTACAGCAGCATCAAGTGAGCATGTATTAGTATTCGACAGAGACGAATATCTAAGAGCTCTCTGGCAGGAAAGCCAGACATGGAGAAAATTGAACCTGTGATTGTTTCTCAGGCAATTGCGTATGTGACTGTCTCCTCCTCTTTAGGCCTCCATGTGGTTTTCTGGGCACAGAGCAATCCTTCCTTGTCCTTTGAGTATGTCATTCGTATATTCCATTGCATGGATTTGAATATGCTCTCGAGTTCATTAATGATCTCGATGGTATCTCGGACAATAATGCTCCCCTCGGGTCTCAGAATCCGGTCAGCCTCAGAGACAAGGGCCATGAAATTACACCTGCCACACCGAATAAGGAGAAGATTTAGGGAGAAAATAATAAGAATAAAGACTCGAGAGCATGTGTTAATATAGCAATACACCATACGTACTTTGCCTTGATCTTCGAGAAAAGATGGTCAGCATGGAGAAGATCATAGGATCTTGGATAAGTACTAAATGATTCACACCAATCGTGATATGTCCCGAATAGACCCCGTTCATAGATTATGGGGAGCGTATCAGGAGCATCTATTGATACGATGTTCATCACCCACACATTCAACTCTCTTAGAGAAGCAGCCAATCTGCAAAATGAATCACCGATATGGATAAGCGAAATCTTGCTTGGTATGACAGACAGAGAGATCTGAGATGTACAAAAATAAGCAATATAAAAATAGACAGGCGCACATTGGGGACACTAGCTAATCACCACAAAAATTCAAAAGCAAATTTATTTGCTGATGTAAGAATGTGTGCGCGCAAAAGAGCATAATAAAGGAACACAATATTGATGGTTTACCCTCCATATACAGCTCGCATATCCATGACATTTCTCACATTAGACCAGTTTATTCCAAGTC
>JAOYMZ010021428.1:1736-18267 GCA_025802335.1 Pinguicula primuliflora
TTCTCTTCACGTTTTATTCCCAATCTAAATCTATAATTAACCCAATTCTAATATAATTAAGCTCCTTATCCTTCAAGAAACGGCCCACTAGTGGAAACATGTTCTTGGCCCATTAGTATAAAATAAGTCATGTCTATCCCTCACTTATTTTACTATTATTATGGGTGATCTGCATATATATAGCATTGACATAACTATAAAATTGGCATACCTTACATAGGATAAATAGCGCACTAAAAAATTATACCAGGTAGTGCTAGTCTAATCAGTTACTAAATAGAACAAATTGACGCACATAGAGTATATCATTTATATACAAACTATAAAAATTTGGTACTTTACAGTTATTATCTTTTTTGGTCAATTCAATCAACTTCTTCTTGAGGTCTTTAAATATGAGGTGCGTGAGTCATTTGAAGTACTCATCTCTTATCCAATTATCACGCACAGGATGATCCAGATCTGGCTTCTTCAAGCATTTCAACCATGTCACCATTGCAAACTCATGGATACTAAAATGAATTGGTTTCCTATCTATCAAAAACCATAGCTCCATCCGTTTAGGCGTATCGGTCCGTCTTAGCATTAAGAAATGAGCAAGTTGCCCGAGGAACGTAGTTCATTGTGATGTCCAAGAATCCTCCAAGTCCAGTAAATATCCAAAACAGCTTTTTCGGATTTCAGCGAGCTCCCGTTTCGTCAAACGCTCCTTTATCTCCCTTGTAACCTGTAGGGACTGGCGTACCGTCACCTTCACTTGGAACTCCACATGTGCATTGTCATAGACCTCCGATGATAGGTATATTGGAATGTTGAACAGTTCAGGTGCATCAGCGCGTATGGGCACCTGTATATATGTTTCACACAATCAAACAAAATCTCCAAGAGAATTGATCAAACAAAACTGAAGATTGGTAATATGGGGTCCGTTCCAAACCTGACTAATGGAGTCGTGTAATTATGTCGCAATGTACAAATTTTATTCAAAATGTCTACCGTAAGGTTCCGAGATGGAAAATGACTTGCAATGTGTCCACCAGAGTCATCTCCTACCATCAAACCCACATTTCTTGATGTTTCCGTATCGTCTGTAACACCATTCCACAGTTCTCTTAAAATTGTTACTGCTCCTCCTTCCCGCGAAGAGTAGTTCTTGTGCATATTTGAGACATTCTCGTCGGATATTTGATCACCATCAATTTGAACAAGTTTTCGTGTATGCGTTTTTGACAATTTCTCCATCGACATATTGAAAGCGATTCGAATCGAGATTTTCGTTTTTTTTTTATGAGGTTGAGGTTTTTCTTGACAGTGAGATAAAAAATCTTCCGACAATTTAACTTGATTAGAGGGTATTAAGACAATTTAAAATTTTATTTTTTTTTCCTTTTTAAAGTCGTTTAAATAAAAAAACAATAAAAATAAATCAAAAATAAAATAGAAAGCTAAATTTTGAAATAAGATTTTCGCGAAATTACTTAATCCAATTATTCCAATAAGCCATAGTTAGAAACACAAATATATGGATTTTTTTTTATCATAATTAGAAATAAAAAAGCTGAAATTGTTTTTTGAACTGAAAAGTGCAAGCTTTCCCTTTTAACATTAAGACGAGTTCATCATCATCATTGTTCTGCCCTACACAAGACAAGTCCCTATACATACATCGTTGGCTTTCTTCTTTCCCATTACCATCTGGCTCTTGTGACTTTCGGAAAACCAACTTGAAATTGGATTCCTCCCAGTGTGCAAAGATGCGAGAAGAGAAGTATTTTTAGTCTGATTTTTTTATTAGACTGAGCATGACACCACCAAGCAAGATGGTAACCACCAATCCGAGGGAAACCTCAGTAGATATATGGAAACCTGGGTGAAATCGCCAAGATTCAGTGAAAATAAACTACACGTACATCAAGAATGATGAAATGGCTGAGGGCGAAACAAATTCAAGTTACCCGAGTAATCTAGAATCATCTTGCAACCAATGAATCCCAGAACAACAGCAATGGCGGGCTGGCAAACCAAAATCGGATTATATTAGCAGATGGTAAAGGGTGGTTCGATAAGGAATGCAGTAAGATAATGAGTCAGCCATAACCCATAAGGGTGTTCAGCAGGAAGAGGGGACATAGTGCACAGTACCCTCGTGGCACTGCGGGATTGTTCGATCAGTGGACCCACGCAAAGGTGTTGAACACCGATCCTCCTGCCGCACTAATCCTGCAGTGTCACATGGGCACTGCATAGTGTGTAGTGAGTTACCTCACCGCACACACCCCAGATCCCAATTCAGCAGCAATATAGATCAAAACTGAGCAAGCAAGCAAACATCTCACCTGCAAGTATTCTAAATCTCCCATACTTTCTGAAATGAGTGTGTAATATGACCTCAAGCCTGCAAGCCAAAAAAACTAAGTATATTCAAATGTCTGTTATAGAATCCATATTACCGTAAACCATAAAAAAAAGAGATAGAACCAATTTCTGATCTGATATTGACCACGTATGTAAGTAAAGATCATGGAATCTAAAACAATTTTCTTGTACTGATATTATAATCCAAGCCAGCAAGCAAAGATTAAGATGTATACTTCTGGTTGCGTACTCGGTACACGCATGACCATGATATTTCAAATTGGAGAAATAATGAACTATGATGATATCATGAAATCTAATCAGCTGGGAAAGATATGGAATAGTGTAGTCTATAGAAGCTACACTGCTACAGGGGTAAGAATGCACCTAATATAGCGAAAAGATTAGATGAGAAAACTACAAAAGGATCTCTAGTAACACCAAAGACCGCAGGTATGGAATCAACCTGACATAAAATGAAAAAGAGTCCATGAGAAGCAAATATCAATTTTTAGTTAATAAAGAATGTATCTCAGGTTGTTGATGATGAATAGGATAGAATACCTACAGCAAATGCAATGTCACTGAGTTCAATAACAGCCACGGTTAACAGCAACGGTGTAGCCTGCCCAAATTTTTCGAGTCTCTTCAGAATCCAAGTACAAATATAATTCAGACAAATCTTACTGCAAATGAGAAGTTGAGGATGGCGTAGATCTGTTATAGACATTAAGTTTCTATTGAGGCAGCTGGTGCTCTATGTAGGATATCAAGCTTTGTTTGTCAAATTCAGCAATGCGTCGTCGCCTTGTACAAATTCAAGAATCAGTAGGGCACATTAGCTTACAAATCATAATTAGGAACGTACTTGCCATACACCATTTTGAGTAGTTAAAAATCGATTGCCATCATAATTAGCTGCAAATCAGGAAAAACGCAACTAGTTATGATCATTGATATATTAAAACAAGATAAAATAATTCGGTTAATATACAAGGCCACACAATAACATTCATAATGAATTCAGTGATGTTTGAGTAGGGGTGTATGATTAAAAAAAATATTCACAATGAAATAAGCACTAATCAGATCTTGGTGATTAATAAACATGTCTTAGAAGCAGTGTTCGAGAAAGCGTTAGGCGGACAGAGGTCTCTCAGTGCCTAGGCGGCCTAGGCACCCGCCTAAGCGGGCTAAGCAGGAACTCGGGCAAGACGGAGGGCGACATCCTAGCGCCTAGGCGACGCCTAAGCGGCCTAGGCCACCGCCTTCTCGAAAAGAGCTTAGAAGCAACGGGATTGACAAGCTACTTTAATTGAATCATTGGTATTGGTCCCCCCAAAAGGAAACTGAATCTTGTATCAGGTCTATACAATTCTTGAAAGGGACTTCCCATTCTCATGGGAGGGGTGAAGAGGTGCTGTTGCAGAAGGATTGTCAGATAACTAGACCAGTAGAAGATTATGGAAGCTAGAAGTAGCTATCGGTATGGATCAGAAGAAAGCTTCCTGGCTTCAGGATGTTTACCAAAATTTCAAACTCCTCATTCTCGGTCTACGGCCAGTCTTTGTGGCCTCTTCTAGACCTTTTCTGAAATAAGAAACCCAGATAAAGAAGATCTTCCACAAGTAGAAAAAGGGGTCAAAGACTTGTAACGTAAGAATGGCTAATTCAAGGTGGCGAAAATCAATGATGAAAAAAAGCTATCTATATTTTGAACTCTTGTCTTCGAACTAACGACCTGATTTTGGGCTGGGCTAGGCTAGGAACCCAGGAACATATATTGGTCATTTTTCCTAGGTTCGGGTCCTGGCTCCACCATAGCTTCAGTAAGTAAATGGTTGCCTAATACCCTGTTTTAAGAGTAGTTAAAGGATAAGGTTAGCCAAAAATAACAAACAATTCCATATGCTAAAGTGTAGTTCCATTGGGAGATGTTATGGGTACTGAAACCCAGAGACAGACGACTGCATTCCCGTCGAGGAGAGGAAGTAAAATGGAATAAATAATGAATCATAACCGAAACACATCATTAATTTGTCACAGCCTCAAATAGCATGATAAGTAAACTGATGTTCTACGTCAAGGCTAATTTTCAGAAAAAATTGGTCGATTTACTGTTTTCAGTCTTGTTTAATCTAGGATTATACAACCAACCATTCCTTAGCAACATATATACATAAAAATATTTATCTGTTTGTCAAGCAAACAGAAGATGTGAATCATACAGCTACATATGTATGCTGAGATACTCCATACGATTACGAGAAAAAGGAATTTGGAGAATTGCAAATTGTGCTCTTATAACCTAAAGGTGAACTCAATCATGCAGCATAGATATGTTTACAATTATGCCTACGGGTAACAGAGAGATGGAGTTATGGGGAGGAGGAAAGAGGAGGGCGCATTACAAGTCACAGGGATGAATTTCTGGCAGGTCTTCACTATGAAATTTTCTGAGAGGTCTGTATCTTCATCTTGTTCAGCAAATAACTAGAAATACAAAAAAATAAGAAGAAGAAGAAGAACATGATAATCAAAGAGCTTAAATGCATAAAGCACCACAGCATGGAGAATGAATATAAATCTAAGCCATCAGAAAGCAGATGGGTTATTTTAATGTACACAGTCAATAAATATTCACATCATCGATCAACTAACATTTTATCGCACTGCACCATCAGGAAAATAACTGAACATATCTTTAATCCAATGAGATTATCGACACAAAAGATTTATATCTACAGTGCACCACGTTGCAGAGGGTTAGAAGAATTCAACATAGGTCTAACAGATAAACAACAAGGCGGTAACACGGAAAGCAATAACATGATTATCAGGAACACATTTAGCCAACTGGAACTGAAGTGAAAACAACAATGCCCACAAACTATTTCCATAACACTCTACAAACTCTGAATGAAGCAGTACTTTTTAAACACTGAAACTGATGGGAAAAAGAAAAGTGAATTAATAAATAGCGTCAAAGTTTTCATGAAAAGTGTCTTTGCATTAGAAACTATAATAGCAGAAAAGGAGTTCCCTTTAGAGATTGGATTTAGTAACAGCCCTCTACAACCGCACATGACTTTCAAATACTTTTGAAATTTGAGTTTTACTCAGAGAAAAAAAGAAAAAAAAATGACATGGCAACTAATGTATTTGCGCTCAGAAGAAAAAGTACCTTGAATGACGAATATAGTAGTATTGCCGCCAGCAACAGATTAACAGCTTCAAATTTCTAAAAACAAGAAGAAAAAAAGTGTAAGATAGTAAAGAGGATCAAGATATGAATGAAAATTGGTCATGCATTACAATGTATGATTAAAAGATGAGAATCAAAAGTCACCTGTATTGATGCTGTCCCAAGAAGTATCAGTGACAATCGGAAGAATATTGCACCCACAATGCCATAAGAAAGGACACGGTTCTATTTTCCACAATCACCCACCAAAAAAGGCACCGGACTATTAAAGTTCGATAATGTGGGGCATCATAAGAGTTATCGTTCTTGAATCTTGAATAATGGTGAAACAGACCTGATAAGTCAGTGGTACTTTGAAATACTTAAATACGAGGACAAATACAAATAAATTGTCAACTGATAGACTTTGTTCCAGCAGATACCTGAAAATTTGAGAACGAGCATTACTAAAGCAAGAGTAAATTGAAATTTCCAAAACATAAAACCCAAATAATCATGCCTATCAAAAAAAAAAATCAAATAATCATGAAACAGAAGAAAATCCTATGAGATCAATTAGGAGCACGATGTTCAAAGGTCAAAAGAATCATAATAAATATTTCAAGCTACCGGTGTAACAGTGGAAAAGCATATCTGTTTATAGCAAAAATAAAGTGTAGTGAGAGAACCTTGCAATAATATAAAATCGAGACAATTACTACAAGGAAAATATCAATCAATAAATATGAATAGTGATCAAGGTAATGCCCGTTTAGGAGACAAAATTTTGATCTCCGGGCATTCAGTGATATGGCTAAATATCCAAAGGAATAATATGGCGGCTATGAGGATCAACTGCTTAATAAGAATAAGTAGAAAAATGAAATAAAAGTGCCAATGGAAGGTAGACTCTTACCCTGCAAAAAACTCAGATGCCTTGCCAAATCCATCTTTAAAACCCACACCCACACCAAAGACAATAGCAGAAATCACCTACAGAAAATGCTTACTACATTGACTTCATTTCAGGTCCTTCACAACTAGAAAATTAATATCAATATGAACAGAATTATGGACACAGTACTTACGCATAAGCCTACAGTCCTCAATGATGAGGCATAATCTCCAGTCCTCAAAGCCGTTTCCCCTGAAGTCACACTATTATTACATGAAATCTCATTGTCATTTGTGTCATCTGGTGACAGATCTCTCGATGTTTCGGTTGCTGCAATATACAGTTGCATCAGACAACAATTTCTAGGACATACAAAATTTGTCATATTCAGCATGCAATTAACCTGTCAAATTTCCTTTACTGTCCTTATCAACAAAGAAGCTTCAGGAAAGCCTAGCAAATTAACGGCTATAATGGATGGAAAATATAAGTTGAGCACTACTTTCTTCACGCACAAGTATTTTATTTCCCCATAACCACTGGATACCAAAACAGATATAAAAGTTTTCAGTTTGACCAAAGAAGTACAACAGCATGATACAAGTGAAAAATTACTTCTAAAGTGAGACCTTAGTAGCAACTACTCCGCCATCTGAGTCAGAGTAATTTCTCTATTCGCGACATAGCATATAAGTAAATTCGAATAAACAAGTGACCCCAAATCATTCTTATAATGCGCCACCACGTAACCTGAAGTAGACGTTTTTTCCTCTCTTTCAAAGTAAACAGTATGACTTCCTCTTCTGGTACTTGAGAAGGTTGGTGACTTCAAAACTGGGGGTGCGAAACGATAATACTTTCGACCACAAGCGCACCTCCCTGATTATCACCAAAATATGATGTCAAAATCAAACCCCGAGGCCGGAAATTATAAAAGTGCCGATATGTGAGTGAGTGAGTACCTCGAAGCAGAAATCTCCGTACCACGTTCTTCGGGCAGGTGGTGGAGCACGATTTTAGCCAATTAATGTCCAAATTAAAAGGTATTTGGACGGAAGAGGTATGCATGGTTGAAGCCATCTCCATGACTTCAGAAATCCTTCACGGATAGAATAGAATAAATCCTTCACTGATACTTCAGTCGGAGGGCGGGGGTTATCCTCCACATTCTCTTTCTATGCGAATAGTCAACCGATTGTTTTTATTGTGAGTCTTCAACTATAAAATGCACCGATAACAGGATTCGCATCAATGTCACAGAATATCTCTCGTTCGATGAAACAACCATTGAATTTGAAAAATATTGATATATCATTCTATTGCAAAGAACATTTTTGACTCGCTTCATAACTGAAAATACTCGTTCAGTTATTGGAGTAGTAACGAGAAGGGTCAAAACATTGTGGATCAGTCTGTCGATCAAATGATAATCTTGTGTCTTATTTGTCTCACTAAATCTCTCATTCAATTCAGAAATATTCAATAAATTTTTAAAAGTGTAATGCGAAAGTACATCATACTTATAATATTGTAATTGAATTTTCAAATAGTCTAACTCCTCCCCACAAAAATCATTTGGATAAGACTCTTCATATCTATAGCTCATACCATCTAGTCAACTGTACAAAAAAATTGGGCAGACCTAAAATCAGGCCCGGGCCTGCCCCTGAGTGGGCCCACCCTTGTTCCTTGGTCTATGTTTTCTACCGAAGGGTAGAAAGATCAACATATCAGGCCATCATAAGCCATATGATATGGGCCGCCTGATTATTGGCCCAATTAACGATTCCTCTCGCTAAATAAAATGTGTTGTCTGGCACAATTAGGAATGACAATGGGATAAGGCAGGGTGTGACTACCCTATACCCGCCCATTCATACACAACAATGAACCCAACCTGTCCCATCGACAGGGCAGTTCCAAGTTGACCCGTTTGACCCGCCGTTTATGAACTTTTTAGAACTGTCGACAAGCTGCACACCAGTTAGGGTATATAAACAGCAAATTTTAAGTGTCTATTATCGGTGTGGGATGGAATAAAAGCCACCAATGCCTATTCTACTACTTGTTCTAAAATTGTCTTCGGTTTTCGCTAATCCTCCAATACCCATTTGAATTACGACAACTCTGTTCAAGCCATCTGTGGAATGGTGGAGGGTAAGATTATTTTTTACCTTGCTTTATCATTATAATTTTGTAGGTAGAGATCAATAGAATTAAGTGTGGGACACAAAAATGACATTATAAAACATTTGTTTTTTAAATGTAATCTCAAAAAAATTTGCAAAACTAACCTCTATCTTAAAAATAAATCAAAGATTGAATGTATTTTAGTTTACACAATAAACGCTGATACTAAACCGCCAATTAAAGTAATCACACTCATTCCCGCCAACCCACAACCACCGTTACAGGATGGTCGACGGAAAATATAAATCAACATTTTTCTTCTATTCTTCTCTATTGTAGGCTCAATATTTTCGGAAACATGTTCTAAGAGAGTGTTGGTAGATTATTATTAAGGGTAGTTTGGGCTTTTTCGGGTATTGTATAAGTATCAATTTTATCATGAATGAAAACACTTTTGGCCCAATTCAATTTGGTATCGGAGCCCTAATTCCACCACAAAAACCCTAACACCTCTACTCCATTCCCGCCGCTGCCGGTTTTTCGCCGCCATCGGTTTTTCGCCACCACCGCCATTTTCCTGCTACCGGCCAACTGCCCCACCCTCTCCACTGCGTGATTACTCCTCCCTCTCCACCACATGACCACGCATGCCGATCCCAACACCGCGAGACCACATCTCTTGTCGCGCGATAGCGAGCTTGCATGGCTGCACGTCTGGCATCGACATTCCAGCAGTCGACCTGGGCAATTTTCCCATTGGGTGGCTTGATTTTCAATTGGTGGTCTGACTTTTTCCGTATCTGGAATTTTTTTATTTCACAATGCACTGTTTTTCGAATTTTTGAATTTTGGGATTTTTCAATTTCAATTGGACGATTTTTGGCTGATTGTTGATTAATGTTTCGATTATGTGATGGGTCTTATGAGATATTGCATTGTAGATTGAGTTGTGGGTTGGATTGGGTGTGTTTTATGGAGTATTGATTGGAGGTTTGTGATGTTTTTTTGTGAATTGTTGATTGGCGATTGGGAGTTATTGTGGATTGTCGATTGGTGATTCAGAATTGTGGTGACTTGTGGGTTTATTGTTGATTGGTGATTTGATTGGGTTGTTTTGTGGATTTGTTGAAACACGACAGAAACTAAAGAGTTATAAGCCTTGAGCAAGTTTGATCCGGAGGTTCTGAAGATGTTGATTGGACTCATGAAGCTCGCTAATAGTTTTGGAAGTTCTTCTGAGATGCAGGTTAAGCTAGATCTTCCGCCTATAGATCTGAAGCTTGATGGCTCAACGACTTACTTGTGTTGTGCACGTCGTGTCGAGGCTACCTTGTTGGGAAAGAAGCTCGACGCATACTTGACAGATTTTGCTATTTATGCAACTGATGGGTGGAAATCTCATGAATCAACTCATGCCAAACTGTTTGTCTAATTATTGAACTTGATGGTACCATCTATTGCCTCGAGTGTGAATGGTATTGCCTTTGTGAAGGATATTTGGGCTACGTTGGAGAAGACCTATGTCACGGTTGATAATCATATGCGGGTATTTGAGTTTCGACGTGATATTTGGATCTTTGTTCATGATGATCGTACTTTGCAGGAGTATGCTATCGAGCTTGAGCGTTTTTGGACACATCTTGATCATTTCTCTCGGCCCAGTTGCAGTGATCCCATGTACGAGCAGACATGATACGATTGACACCCGTACTATGAAATTTTTGAGTGACTTGAATCCGATTTTTGATCAGCGACGAGCAATTCTATTGTCCCAGCTAGTTATTCCACTTCTTGATGAGGCTATTGCAACTATCATACAGAAGGAGAGTTTGCATGCGGTTGCATTCTAGTTCTGTGGTATTTGGTGCTCATTCTACTCTTGTTGTATCTTCGGCAGGCCCGCAGGGAGAGACTCATCGTTATTTTAACTGTGATGAACTAGTCCATGTGAGCAAGCTATGTCCTAAGCCACCTCAAGTTCATGAGGCATGGGGGCGGGATCAGTATAGAGGTCGAGGTCGTGGAGGTAGTTTGGTGGTCGTAGTGGTAGAGCAGGTCATGGTGGTCGAGGAGGTTTCCATGCAAATCTGACAGTTGTTGAGGAGCAGAATGCGGTCGCTGTGTTACCTAAGGCGAAGCATGCAACATAAGATGATGTCAGCTGGCGACAACCGCATACTGGAGGGAATCTTGCCCCTCATGACCCGAGTAACTGTGGACATCATGTTTATGCATTGCCATTTGGTTCCTCTTCACTCACTCCTAGCTGTAAAGTTGATTTGAGGGCCTCTCATCATGTGACTGGTACTTCTGGTGAGTTTGCTTCCTATACTCGATTATCCGTACACGAGAGCATACATACTACTGATGGAACTGCTCAGTCTGTGGTTGGTAAGGGTACAGTGAGGTGCATTGATTCTTTAATTCTATCGGATGTTTTACATGCTCTCTCATTTCCGGTGAATCTTTTATCTATCAGTGCTATTGTTCTTTAACTGATATTCCTAATGTGATCTTCCTGGAGATGGGGATGGGACGTCATCTGAGGACTGGTACATGGCATAAAGGCTTGTGCTATTTGGATCGTGATGGCATAGACTCCGCTCTATCGTCTATTGTCGCTGGTTCTAGTGGTTGTTCTGTGACGGACTTGCCGATGCTTTACCATAGGCGGCTTGGTCATCCTTCCATTATTGTTTTGAGTCGCTTGTACCAATCCCTGTCTGGGCAACCAACTAAAGGAAAACTGGTACATGATGCTTGTGAGTTTGGCAAACATACAAGAAACTCCTATGCTTGTACTGGTAGTACAAGCTCGTCTATTTTTTATGCGATACATTCTGATGTCTGGGGAGCCTGCCACACAGTTGATGTGAATGGTTTTAAGTACTTTGTGTCCTTTATTGACTGTTTCTCTCGTGTGACATGACTTTATTTAATGAAAAGTAAGAGTGAAGTTTTTGCTTGTTTTAAGGATATTCACAAGAATGTTCAAACTCAGTTTGATGCAGTCGTGAAAGTTTTGCGCTTGGATAATGGTACCGAGCATACTAATATTACTTTTGGCGAGTATATGTCCTCTCACGGTATCATTCATCAGACTACATGCCCATACACACCAGAACAGAATGGGATGGTTGAATGAAAAGACCGACATCTTCTTGAGATTTCCCGGAGCATGATGAGTTCGATAAATGTCCCCAATTACTTATAGGAACAGTCTATTTTGACTGCTTCTCGGTTGATTAATCGGATGTCTTCTCGTGTGTTAGACTGGAAGTCTCCCTTTGAGGTGTTGGTCAAAGGGGAGAGCTCCTTCTATTGCGGATTTTTGGTTGTGTGTGCTTTGTATAGGACGCCGCCCGATAAGTTATTTCTAGGTCAACTTATTCGTACTATTCTTATCTATTTATTGTTAGAATTAAAGTATTTTCTACCATTTTTAGTTACTAATGCTATCTTTTTGAGTTGTAGGTATTTCAGACCAAACAAAGGGGAACCGGACTGAAATCGGGGTAAAATGACGAGAAATTGACGAAAATACTTCAGGCACCCGAGCTAGTTTTCCGAGATTTGCACTTGGCCCACCAGTTTCTGAAATCTTTCAGGTGGGCCCCCAGCTTTCCAAAATCTTTCAATTAGGCCACAAGTTTTCAAAAAACTGCATTTTTGCCCCCACAGTTTTTTTTCATTACATAGGAAGCCGCCAGGCTGTTACATAAATAGACGCTGATCACGGTGGATTAAACTGAAAGGCGACGTCAAGATAATGATCCGGTGCTGGGACCGATGTAGCCGTAGCTCCCGGAATAGAAGGCTGCGTAGATGTCACTCTCCATTCCCCACTATGTAGTTGCATAAGCAAAGGTGAGCCATGGTTAAAGGCCCAGTTCCCAGCCAAGAAGGCATTTATTATGATGTCAGCCGGCCCACGGCCGTCCTCCACACTAAAAGGATCCCGAGAGAAAATATTCAGTTTCCGAGAATTGTTGGATAGCCCAACTTTCGCAAGTTGATCAGCCTTCAGATTAGCATTTCGCCTAACATGCCGTAGATCATATGCCCTGAAGGATTCCAGCTTATAATGTATCAGACGCAGCAGACTTGCTACCGTTGAGTTTGATTGTCCACCCGAAAGCAAGGCAATGGCTACCGAGCTATCCGTGTGGATAGATAGTTTTCCACTTGTGCCCCCACAGTTTTAAAAGGGAGAAAAATTCAAAAAGAAGGGCAAAAAAAAATAAAAAAAAAATGAAGAATCCTATTTTGGATAGGAGGTGGCGGGCTGCAGCAAAAACAGGGGTGATTGCTCTTTTCGATGTGGATGGCACGCTCACTGCACCCAGAAAGAGGGTCACTCCTAAGATGTTAGAGTTTATGCGAGTGCTCAGAAAGGTTGTTACAGTTGGAGTTGTTGGAGGTTCTGATCTTGTTAAGATATCAGAACAACTCGGGGAAACAGTGAAAATGGATTACAATTATGTGTTTGCTGAGAATGGCCTCGTTGCATTCAAGGATGGGAAGTTGATAGGAACACAGAGCTTAAAGTCATTTCTAGGGGAAGAAAAACTCCACGAGTTCATTAATTTCACTCTCCACTATATTGCTGACTTGGATATCCCCATTAAAAGGGGAACATTTATCGAATTTCGAAGTGGGATGCTTAATATATCTCCTATTAAAAGAAACTGCAGTCAGCAAGAAAGAGATGAATTTGAAAAGTATGACAAGGTCCTCAACATTCGGCCAAGAGTGGTGTCTGTGCTCCGTGAAAAGTTTGCACACTTGAACCTAACCTTTTCCATCGGGGGACAAATCAGTTTTGATGTGTTCCCTAAAGGCTGGGACAAGACATATTGCTTGAAGTACCTCGATGAATTTCCTGAAATTCACTTCTTCGGGGACAAGACATACAAGGGTGGTAATGATCATGAAATTTATGAGTCAGATAGAACCAATGGTCACACAGTTACATGCCCCGAGGACACCGTGAACTAGTGTACAGCTCTGTTTTTGAGCTAGCAAGATGGAAAATTCTCATATTTTCGTTGTTTTGATGAGAGTCGTATCATATTTTGTAGACATTGAGAATAATCCAAGAATTTTGAGACAAAAAAAAAAAGATAGGAGGTGGCCAAATAAAAGAGGAGGAAAAATGACAAGAAAAGGGAGTATCCACAATTTATCAACGTGGGGGAGACTTGACGAGGGAAAAAAAGTGGGATCCAATCAGAAAAGAAGAGACGACGGTTCAAATAAGGAGAAAAAGGGGAGACAAGGAAGAATTTCGATTTGTTTTTGCATTCTTTTCTTTCGTTCTTTTGTTGTTGAGAAACAAGAGATTAATCCTGTGAACACATGATTTTTGTGATTCAGGGATTGAATTTTTACTCTAGTTTTCTTGAAATTGAATTCACTATTTCTTTATCTCTTAATAAAGACTAGTTAATTGCCCGTGGCTGAAGCCACGGGTGTGCGAATATGACGGTGTAAAGAAAATGTGTACTTTATAACCGGAGCTACTAAGAAAGTGGAAGGTAACGTAAACGATCTTATAAAAATGTTGTATGCAACACATGTACCATGTCAATAGCATCGTTCCACAACCAATCCCAGTAACCAAATCATGAAACTACCACGTAGTTTCACTTACAAAGCAACCTGGGGTGTGTCTCCAGGTGTTATCAACCCCTCAACTAATCCAGCCACCATCCGAACCAACGCTATTAAGGAAGACAATGTGAGTCATGTGAAGTGCTGTTAAGAATGAATAGGGACTGTTCGTTGAGGTTAGAGTTAGTGCACTTAGAGCAGTTGAGCACACTTGACCTGTTTTGAGAAAATACTAAGAGTGAATCATTCAGCAATTTAACATGTAATGTAAGGTATGGAATACCTCATTTTAGCATATGAATCAACTTTATCTTCAAGCTTCTTAAATAGTTGTGGCATGGTGTACTGTAACAAAACTGTCATAAGGAAGATGAATATTAGTCAGCATTATCAAGAAAGATGAAGCCATGGGTGTGAAAAAATGGTGTAAAGATAATACAATGCGTTTGAAGTCATGAGCACTATCAACCATAGAAGACAGAAGGAAAAAACAGATGGTCTGCTAAAACAAAACTATAAAAAACAGATGAGCACGGACCCAACTCACATGAACAAATGAGAAAGAAGGTACAAAGCAAGGAAGGATGTCATCCCCAGTAACAAAGAAATGGATAATAAATCAATATGAACTGTTAGAATAAAGAATTAAGTGATCTATTGGAAAGAAATAAACTACAACACGAACTGCAGCAAGTACTACAAAAGTTTGCTAATTTTTAGTCCAATATCGTCCAAAGGGAGTTATCTAAGATGAAAAGTTCTCATTGAACGTAAGCTTGATCCAAGATGAAGAATTCTCACCGAATGTAAGCTTGATCGAAGATGAAGAATTCGCACAGGATAGACTGAGTTCTGACTGTAGATGTGTGCTCCACTATCTGCAGAGCACATAATTCTTTCAACCCGAACAGTATGGAGAAGCTTGATAATCTCATCACCAAACAAATAGGATAAATATTTAACCAAAAGAAACATGAGGACGATAAAACTTTGAACTTAAGAAAATTAAGACAGCAACAGAGTTATATAGATACAACTTATGATGCACACTTACATACAATCTACAATATGGATTGCAGAATAGCCCAAGCAATAAATAAATTCAGTAACTACGAAGTAATTGTATTGGAGCTATACGCAAGAGTACCTCTTAAGAGTGGCTTTCCTCGGATACCGCTGAATACACGTGAAACAGGGAGTTATACCTACCGAAAAGGTGCGGCGAGCGGCGGATCGAGTGGTTGGTGAGCGGCGAGCGGTGAGCGGCAAGCGGTGAGCAGCGGGACTGAAATTGAGGATGGTTTCGGTGAGGGAGGGTTTCGACAAAACTGAGGAAATCTGAGAGGAGGACGTAGGGCGAAGGTTTTTGTTGGGCGAACCACAAACGTGATATCTAAATCTCACAATTGAAAGCGCCACAAATGGTAGACATGTCCAATGTCCGCAGCGGAGGAATGAGGATGAAGCGTGCGGCGGACGAAGGTGGGTGTATAAATGTCAAAACCTAACGCGATTGGGGTTTTGGGGAGTTCGTGGGGAGTGGTAGCCGCGCAATTTGGCAGAAATGGGGAAGGAGCAGTTTCTGGAAGCATGGAATGAAGTTACGCTAACTTACACCGGAAATAAGTTGAAGTGTCACCTTCTAATTGGCCACGTTAACCTAATCCAAAATTTTGAAGGAAAAAAGATCCTATCTTAATATATAGATAGCTGGGTAAACGACACCTTCTGCCAAATCTTAATAATCTTACTGACCTGGCACCATTTCCTGACTGCGCGTAGGATGCACTCACGTTTCTGTTTCCAGACTCCCCTTCTCCCCAACCGAAAAACATCCACACTCACCCCACTTCTGTTGTTCTTTCTCCCCAACCGAAAAACATCTCCACTTCCCCCACTTCTGCATTTGGACTCTGAGTTAAATATTGCTGCCCGCATCATTCTTACTACATTTAAGCCAGCGAAACCAGGAACAGCAACATTCTTCATCTCAGTAACCTTTGCCCTCTGAAGCACAGATACGGCTCCAGGTATGCCGTTCCCGTATCCGGTGCGTATCGGATACGGATATGTCCCGGATACGCCCCAATACATATATAATACGTATCAAGGCCGTATCTATAATTTTTAAAATTATAGATACGATGCGGATACGGACGTATTCGTACAGATATGCCGTATCCACGTATCGATAATTAATTTATTGAATTTGGTGGTGATATTTTCGTTTAGGGTAAGTGACTTATGAAATTGAAAGTGTCGAACTCCCTTCCGCCATCGTCGCCAATCCAGCAGAGTGCAGGGCAAAAGCACCAGGTCTCATGTTGGAGCTTCTCTAGAGGGAGCCGAGTTAC